>RJWJ010008660.1:0-25000 GCA_004363605.1 Indri indri
CTTTCTCCAGGCATTTAAGGCTGGTCACTGAACATCACGTGAATTGCTATAAACAAATAATCTCCGCATTTTCGGTGGCTGAGACCGTAGTGTATTGCTCACTCATGTAACAGTCCACTGAGGGTTTGCTTGGCAGGCGACATGTCTCCACGTAGCGACCAAGGAGTCTGGTTTATTCCAGCTGGGCTCCTGTCCCCTCGGCTGTGGGCTTTGGGGACCTCAGCTTCCAGCCTGGGGAAGGACAAGGAGTTGGTGAAGGCATGAATCGCCGTTAAAGCCAGCCCCAAGGACACGCATGTGACTTCCACTCAGACTCCCTGGAGAGACCTGGCCACACCAGGCTGCGAAGGGAGCACCTGTCCCACAAGTACGACTAAAGGAACCCTGCCGCAGCTGCTGTAGCCAGGATTAAGTAACGGAATCGTAGTATCGAAAGAAATCTCGAGACTCACCGAGGGGCTGGGCCTTGCGTTTACAGATAAGAACTGAGGCTGGTGGAGAAAGAACAGCTTTCCCCAGTCGCGGCGAGTTGCTGAGGTCGAGGCGTCTGGTTGTCCCACTCCCCTTCCCTTGGGGCCCGCTCCTCGCTGGGCCACATCAGGACAGACGCTGGCCTGTCAAAGACTCCACCGTCCTCCTGAGGCCACACTTGGCTCCTGGCTGGTCCTGTGAGCCACCCCAGACCAACCTGAGCTCTCCCCGGGGTTTTCGTGGCGAGCAGGCATTGCTCGCTTGACGTACGGATTGGAGGCTGTCGGTTCCGGGGCCGGGAGGCAGCAGGACACACAGGGCTTGTCTGTAGCGCTCCGTCCCGCAGCAAGGACGGGGACGGGATGAGTTGCCATGAGCGCCTTCCTCTGACCACTGCCCCTCGTCCCCTCTTCATAATCCACGGAGCCCCGTGGGCCGATGCGCATCTCCTCCCGCCGCAAGGCTCGGACGCTGGGCTGGGCTTCTTCCCAGGCTCTGGCAATGCCCTCTGGTCTGCAGCCCTCAGGACAGGTCTTCTTTGACCTTACTCTGGAGCCAAGGAGCCCCCAGGGGACAATCCAGCCTGTAGCTGGGATGGTCCATGGCTCCTGTCTGGACCACGGTCAGGAGAGGGGACCCTTATAGCCAGAGCCACTGTTGACTTCATGGAACTTCCGTGGGAGCAGCAGTCAGGGTCATTCCTGGGCACGAGGACACTGCACGGTCCACATGTGCTGGTCCTTTTGCCAATGGGTCTCATTCTCCCTTGGTGAAGTCACCCTCCTCTGTGCCCAGCCCTGCCATTTGGGGGACTAGTGATACCACCCAGGTCCATGTTGCTTCCCAGATGGGTTCACAGTCCAGTCTGAGTCACCGGACTCAGGGGCTTCTGGCAGCAGAAAGAAATATCCTCTTTTTTTCACGGAAGCTGCCAGAGGAGTCACGCCCCGGCTGCCCCTGGATGGTAGGAAGTGAGGATGTGTGCTCTGGCACTGTGGCAGCCATTTGGTACCATGAGGGAGAGCTTATAGATGCTGGGCCACCAGTGGAGCCTGAGGACGAGACAGATACTCCAGAGAATGCAGACAGGCCCTTGATAAGGCTGTTTAAACCCCTGGATCCTGCCTTTCCTGAGGCTAACCTTCTGTTACATGAGTAACACGAATTCTTTTTTTTGCCTAAGCCAGTTTGAGTTGGTTTTCTGCTGCTTACAACGTAGACTCCTGAATGGTGTGTCCTGTCTGTGTGTGGGATGGGGGTAGACTCAGAGGAGGGAAAACTTGCAGACAGGGGACCTCGCAGAACCAAAATGCGAAGGCAACCAAACATCCCACAGGCAGCCCAGGGTAGGGGCAGCCGACTGAGATGACGATGACCACAGAGTGGTGGCAGAGGAGCAATGGCCCACACGGGTCGTGCATGGAGCCTTCGAGTGTAGCATCTCATGTACTCTGTGCAAGAACCCTACAGGTGGGCACTGTCACCCCAACTTACAGATGAGGAAAACAGGGCCCAGAGGTTAAGCTGCCCAAGTCAATAATAAAAGACAAAGGAAACCAGTGTGACAGTCTGGACTGCCCTGAGGACGCTGCCTCCCTTGGGGCTGTGGCAGGAGGGGCTCAGCCAGGAGCCCAGGGACCCTCCCCTCTCCCTGCTGAGACTCCCTCCGGGGCTCTGTGCGGACCTGGGAGGACTTTCCTTCTGGGACTATGCTTCAGGAAGAGAGGCTGGCTCTTGGCTGCCAGGCAGGCTCGGGCCAACTTTCCGTGGGCAAAGTGGTGACGCTTTACCGAGGGTTGCATGAGCTCGGTGTGCAGGGCGTGGTCCCAGCACAGGGTGCCTGAGACTTCTGACCCCAGCTGCAAGTTCAGGGAGTTTCCCAAACCGCCCTCAGGTTCAAGTCACCAGAACAACTCGCAAACTCAAAAAGCTGTTATACCACACTCACATTCGTTACAGACACAGGATCAAATTAGAACCTGCCGACGGCGGCGTCGGAGAGGGGCCAGAAGTGCAGCTCTGCTGGTCCTTTCCCTGGGAGCCTCGCCACATCCGCAGAGCACTGCCCCAGGGGAGCGCGTCTGGGCTTAGCGTCCAGAGCGATCGTGGGGGCTTCATCACGTGGACATGACCGATTGATTTGCCCACGTAGCTGACCTCAATCTCCAGCCCCCGCCCCAGAGCTCAGGCTGACACCTCGTGGCCCCAGCCCCACCCTCTCTAATCCCACGGTCGTCTTCCTGGCGTGGCCAGCCCCCACCCTGCATCTTCTCATTAGCACAAACCAGCAGGTGTGGTTGTCCCAGGGCGCTCCTATCACCTGGAGGTTCCAAGGGTTTGGCGGTGACCTCCCAGGGGCCGGGACAAAGGCCAGACCTTCTTCTGGAGGCCAAGTCCTCACGACAGGGCTCACCGTGGGGCCCACCTTTCACAGAGCTCGCCCGCTGTCCTTCACTCTCAGGGGGTGCCTGGGGCCAGGAGGGACCCCTCCTGGGCAGGGGCAGGGATGAGGTCCAGCAGGGGAGCTGTGCCTGCTGGGACCAAGCGAGACAGAGCCTGGGCCTCCGCCTCGGGAGGAGCTCAAGCCGCGCCAGGTGGGACTGGCTCCTCTGAAGGCCAGAACTGTCCCTGGGGGGTGCTGCAAGAGGCCGGCACACTTCCAGAAGGGCATGGCCGGAGGACAAGCAGCCCAGACCCAGGAGAACATGCCTCTCCTCTCAGGAGGCAAAGGGTTTGGAGGCCCACGCAGCCTCTCCGTGCTCTTCTGCCAGCTGCTGTCCCCGTTCCTCACCCTCCCGTGCCATGCCCTGTCGAGGGACTTCAGCTCGGCCGCCTGCCTTGCTCGGGTGAAGGGGATGCAAGCAGAGTGTGATGCGCTTGCACAGCTGGGCTTGCCCCTGGCTTCTGCCGTCGTGGTGAGAGCACACGCCTGGGTAGCTGGCTGGTCCCGGAAGGTGAGGGACGGGCTCCACGGAGCCACCTGTCTGGCCCAGCCAGCCCAGCCGAGACGAGCAGAACCACCCCAGCCGCCTGCAGGGCTTGCGTGAGGAAGGATGGCTGCCAGTGCGTGTGGGGACGGTCTGCTCACAGCATTACCATGGTGACAAGCGACTGATACACAGCGTAAAAAACATGTATCCACCTGCAGGTGTCAAAGGTGGGTGTGTTTGTTGTCTGCTGTTGCTGGAATAAATCACCACGCACTCAGCAGCAGCTTGAGACGACGCCCACTCCGCTCCCGCAGTTCCATGGGTCAGAAGTGCAGCGGTGCGGCTGGTCCTCCGCTTAGGGTGACAAGGCTGCAATCAGGCTGTCTCTTCTGGAGCTGGGGGTCCTTACCCAGGCTCATTCAACTCATCACCAAATTCGGTCCCTTGCGGTTCTGGGACCGAAGCCCTGTCTCCTGGCAGGTGTCAGCCAGGGCTGGTCTCTGCTTCCTGTGGCTGCCCGAAGTCGCTCTTGCACGCCCCGTGTGGCCCTCCAGCAGGGGCAGACCGAGTTCCTACCGCATGTAGGATCTCCCGGACTTCCCTTTTCTCCTGCATCTCACAGACTCTTCTGCTCCTTTTCTGCTTTTAAGGGCTCATGAAATTACACTGGGCCCACCCAGGGGGTCCAGGATGATCTCCCTGCTTTAAGGCCAGTTGATTATTAGCCTTAATTCCATCCGCAGTACCTAGAGTAGTGTTCGAATAACAGGAGAGGAGAATCTCAGAATCCCGCCCCAGGGCGGGACGGTGCCACCGCTGGCTGGCTGAGCAATGGGCCAGACCACATGAGGCTCCTTGAGGTTGGTGTCCATGATGTCTGTCACCTGTAACAGGTATTGGACCGGAGATGTGGCCCGTAGGGTTGGAGAGAATACATTATGAATCTCTTCTGATAATTTTAAAAATTAAAGCAAGGAGTTCATTATTTATATTTTTAAAAAATGACTTGTTTTCTACTTAGTAGTAGAATTTGTGGCAGAAAAATATATTGTTTCAGATTGGGGAAATGCTCTTAATGGAGAAGCAAAAACACTTAACGACAACATAGAACGTATTCTTAACAGCACCACCGGGTTTCTGTTGGCTGTGCTCATGTTCGGGGCCCCATGGATGGGATTCCGTGGCTGGTGAGGAAGTTCTGCGATTTGGGCTCGCTCGGTCCCTGGGAGGGCAGCTGCCACGTTCTTTCTTGGACTCTCTGCCACCTGATGTGTGACCTTTCACCTCCCAGCCGCATTTTGAGCGGCCTCTGGGCTGCAGGAGTTGGTGCTGTGGGCCTAAGACAGCCGGTTTCAGAGGGAGGGGACTGTCGTGCTGGTCAGAGTCCCTGTCCACCCCCACCCCTCTCTACGAGGCCAATCTCCTCGCCTTCCACTCAGGGGTGGTGACCTGCTCTGTGTCTTTATTCTTCATATGCACGGGGGCAGAGGTCTGGGATGGCGCTGGACACCCGCCCCCATCACGGCGGGTCACTCAGCACTGGAAACCCTGTCGTCTCCCAGCTCTTGAGCCCCAGACTTCTCCACTCAGTGACTGCTCGACGCATTCCAAATCATGAAAGCCACTTAAAACCTTCTTCCTGTCTGACCCTCTCTTACATTATTTTAAACGACAGGCCGTGCACATCAGTCGAGCACAATTTCATTCTCAGAGGAAGGCCCGCTTACGTCCTGCCCCCGTGATGCACTTGCCCCGGGCAGTCTCGGCTTGGGGCACGGACAGCTGTGCTCTGCAGCTTCCTTGGGTCCCTTCCCCCGCTGGGTCATCATCCCCTGGCTTCAGAGAGCTTCTGCTTCTAGCAGTCGGTACCTGTGGTGTTGAGGTCAGCTCTGCACTGGCGGAGCCACCTGTCCCCAGCCGTGAGTGCCGGCAATGCCCGGGAAGCTCTGTCTCCCCCGCAGCCCTTCAGCGGGGATTTCTGGGTGGGGATCTGAAAGCCTAGCCCCCTTGCCTCCGGCTGAGCAACTTAGGTCCTGGGCGCCCCTGAGGGATCAGGCTGACGCCTACTGTATGGGTCACCTGTGCTGCGATGACGCTGCCTGACAAACCACCCCACACTGTAGCGGAGAGGGGAATTTGGGGGTTTGTCTGGGCTTGGTCACACGTCCACAGGCAGCCAGGGGTTGGCTGGCAGGCTCTGCTGATCTTGGCGGGCTCGCTCACACAGGGGGTCCAGCTGCAGGCCTTGACTGAGGCCCGGGGCCACCCAGCTCTCTGCCAGGTGTCACTCCCCACCCAGCAGGCTGACCTGGGCCTGTTCTCACATCACGGGCAGAAGCACACAAGCAAAAGTGGGAGCGTTCAGGAGCTTGCTCAGGCCTCTGCATCCCACGAAACTGCCAACATCTGGTGGCCAAAGCGAGACATGTGTCCCCACCGAAGACCAAAGCTGGGAGTGGGGACTGACTCCACCTTTCATCTGGGGGTCTGCAAAGTCGCAAAGAATGGGGTCTCCCTCTGAGGGACTCCTGCCCCAGTCGTGCCCTTGCTCGGCCTCCAGGCCTCCCTGTCCAGCTTCCCTCTCCCTTCCTGGCCTCCCTGGGCAACCTCCACGCTCCCCTGCACACCAGCCCCGCGGTTGGCCGACAGTGTGCGACATGGTGCCTGTTGTGCTTACAGTGAAGTGTGGCTCACGTGCCTCACGTTTAGAAGAACTGACTTTTAAAACTTCAAATACACACAAGGATGCGAAATGAAAATACACAGGTATATACAATAAGAAGCAGGTGTGTGCATATGTTGGCGTGAAAACCAACCTCCATCTTCCCGTCTCTAATTTTGATTCATGGCCAAGAATACAGCTGGGAATTTTCCCCCTGTGACTTACTGTAAGACAGAATCACCCATCATATTCCTTTAAACCCAGCCGGTGGAGGGCCGGCGGGGAGCAGGTTGTCCCGGTAACAGGTGACTCTGATCACCCTTCACGCTTGAAAGTGGTCTTCACGGTCACTTGAATTCATCCTGTTGGGACAGAGATCTGGCCTCCGGCGGGAAACTCTCCTCCACGAGTTGGAGCACGAGTCGTGTGCGTCTCGTCCAGCAGACAACATCCCGGGAAGGACGTGGGGCAGCAGGTTCCACTATCCCGGGCCTGCGAGTCTGCGGTGTGGCTGCCGCTTACCACTGTCCAGCGGGAGAGTGTCCTGACACCGGCACTTTTCACTTCTCAGCCACGACTCTCCCCCAGGTGGCCACTTTCCTGGCTGGCTGTGGCCAACAGATCATTTTCTTTGTGACTCTGGCCCAGGTCGCACCTCGGCAGGTAGCAGCAAAGATGTCACAAGGCATGGCACGGCATATTTTACCAAATTAGTTGCTATTCTAGTGAACATAACTTTTTTTATTGTGCGAGACAGGAAGAGACGTGGAAGGACAGCAGTGGCCCAAAAGGGCAGTTTCTGCATGGCGAGTTTTGGGACCGCTGCCCTCTCTGCCTGGCCGCCTCCGCCACGGGCTGCAGGAGGAAGGGGTTCTCTGGGAGCAGGGTACCTTGGTCAGCACCCTCCGCTCAGGCCTCTTCGGCTGCCTGTCCCTGGGAACTTGCAGCTTGGACCAGCATTTCCAGCAGTGGGCCTGAGGGAGCCGGGGGCCACGTGCCGGCGCAGTGATGCACGTCCACTGGGGCACAGAGCAGGGAACAGTGGCTCTCTCTTGCTGCCTCTGGTGAACACACGGCAGCTTCTGCCCCTCCCTGGACCCGGCTCACAGGAAACCTCCTGGACAGGGCTGATGAGACCACCCAAAGCTGCGCATCATAAATCTCCTGGTCGGGAACAGCGTGCCCTTCACGTGTGGGCCTGGTTTACTCCTCCCGGAACATTTTCCTGTGGTACGTGGCATTGCCAGAGACCATCCAGAAGCAGGGAGAGGGGACAATGCGAAGGAAGAGACAGCGTCACACCGATTTATAAATAGAGACAGTGAGTCGCTCCTTAGGACTGCCCAGAGGCTGCCAGACGGTTTTTCTTCCTCCCTCCCTCCTTTCTTCTCTTTCTTCTTTCCTCCTTTTTTTTTTTTTTTTTTTTAGGGAAACAGCATCATTTCTTTTTCCTTGATTGCAGAGGAAAGTCATGCCTACTGTATCAATTGAAATAATGAAAGGAACGAAGTGGTAATCACCCGCAGACCCACCAGGCAGGGTACCAAAATGGCTGTGTTTGCCAGCACGCATATCCACGTGGATCTTTTCTTCCCACAAAAATGTCGTCATAACTTTCCTTCTGCTCAGAGGCCGTGGTCCGTGGTCCTCAGGCGTGGAGCACATCTTGGCTCCGGGAAGCATGTCACATGGCCTTCAGGTGACAGGCTGTGCTCCAGTGCTGTGCAGCAGCTCTGAGAAGGCCACCGGGTCAACGCTTCGGGAGTTGGTTCTCAGCGGTAGTTAGACAGAAGGGCCCTGGGGCTGTGACCCGGGGTGGGCAATGTGGGTCATGGCCAGTGGGCTGGACGTGGCCCCGTGGGTGTGCCATGCTGGCCCCATGGCATCTCCCCTCCAAGCCAGACAGATGAAACTGGCGATTCTGAGAGTTCAGCCCGGATCAGACCTGTCAGCTCTGATCTGCCGGGGCCTTGTGGAAACCAAGGCTAGGGGTCCTCAGGGGCATTTCCTGCACCCCAAGATCCATGCTTTTGGGCATCTGGTCATTGCTGTTTCCTCGCATGTGGCCCTCAAGCTGAGCGACTTCCACAGAGATCCCTGTGACCTCTCTTAAGACACTTCTGTCACCAACAGGCATCCTTTAACCTTCCCACCAAAGGCCTGGTGCAGACCCCTCACGCGGACGTCCGATCCAGGTTTCTGTCTCCCCAGCAGCCAAAGCCTCTGCTGTTAACCCTTGGAAAATCTGGGTGTGGGGAATGTGACCGAGGGTCTAATGCTTTCCTCTCCGAGGCTGGGTTTCATTCTCAGGGGTCCTTCTCCATGAAACACACCCCCTGATGCTACAAGGAAAGGATGGAGGAAATGTTCTGCCCTGCACAGCAGGTACAAAATGTGCACGCTGACTGTCACCCAGGGAGAGGGTGGTGACAGGTGCCAAGCAGAGGCAACCGGCTTCCTGGAATTGTCAAGAAGGAATTGCCTGACTTTGAGGTCCAAGGCAGGTGAGAGTGGGCCTGGAAGAGCTGCAAGGGTTGTAAAGCCAACAGGGAAAGCGGCTTCCCTGGACTGAGGACCGAGGCGAGAGTTTCCGGGAGCCAGGCGGAGCTGCCTGGGAGCCAGCACTCACTCGGACGCAGGGCACCGGTCAGGGGCCCAGCAGGACCTGCCCTGGCCCACGCGGAACGGGCCACATGAGGTGGGAAAGGGCGTTTGGGGCTGAATGCCAGATTTGAGAAAGGTGCACTCTCGTCTCTGCTTCGGATACTGTAAGTATGAAAGTACAGTCACCAAGACAACGAAGATGGGGAACGAATGGTGGAAACGAGATGGGGACATGTTGCGAATTATCGATGGGGGCGATGGGTACATGGAGGTTCGTTACGTCATTCTATCAACTTTTAAATCTTTGGAATTTTAAATACAAAGTTCTAAAAACTGAATTGTATGTGGATTAGTTCAACACGCGTTTGCTGAGCCCCCACGTCGTGCCTGGCTCTGTGCTCAGCATGGAATAAACCAGATGAGAAGGACAGATGTGTCCAGAGCCCTGGGAGTTACACTCCTGCAGAAAGATCCTCAGCTCACGTGGCTGAGACGAGACCAAAAGCCACTACGCTGCCTGCCAATGAAACAAACAACTACGGTTGGAGCATTTGTCCCCTAAAAGTGCCCTGATTACGTTCTGACTTCCGGGGCAGGGGCCCGTGTTTCACCTCCGCCAAGTTGCTGTGATGGGGCCACTCTGCCCTGCACCCCTGCACTAGTGCATGCCTCTGCTGGGCGTGAGGTGACCCCCAGTGTCACACTTCACGTGCTTGCTGGCTACTGGTGGCCACGAGGCACAATGCTTGTCATGGACGAAGAGGTTAAAGTAAACGTTGAAACGTTTGAATATTGATGGAATGGACATTGATTTCTATGTGCCTGAGAGAATTGGGCTTCACCGCCCAGATCTCCCTACGCCTTTCCCAATGTGAACATCGCAATAGCTGTTTCCTTTTGCTCTCATGTGTCTTGCGAGGAGGATGTGTTCTTATACCGAACAGCAAGCTCCATGAAGGCAGGGCCTTGCTCGGGACTGAGGCTCCCAGGGCCCAGCTCAGCCCGAGTGTTTGTGGGAGAAAGGAAGGCGGTGGGGGGAGGGGCAGCACTCACGTACCCATGTTACGGAGGACCTTAGTGAGGCACAGGGAAAGTGGTGATGTCTCATCAAGTAACAGTTACTTGTCTAGGAAGATGAGGCCGGGGTTCTCCCCCAATGCACACACGTGACCAATGACATCCCTCTCTGGGCCCCTGAGATCAGGGATCAATATCTGCATGGCCAATTGCTCTCCATCCATTCCTCATTCCTGCAAAAATGATGTCTAGGGGACCCACCCGGGGTAAGGCTCGGGCTCTGTTCTCTACGGGCGGCTCAGGAGGAGGGTCGGGTGGGCAGAGCAGTGCGCCCAGGGGTGAGTCTGGAGGGAAGAGGCCCTGAGACTGCAGCCTGGGGGCGCAGGGGGTGGCATGGGGGCTTGAGGGGTGAAGCAGCAGGAGGAGGGACAGAGAAGGAAGGGAGTCAACTCCTCATGAAAGGCACTACCTGAGCCACGTCATTCTCTGTTCAACCGCCCAGAAAGACTGAGCGAAGAACATCTGCAAGGCTCTGGACACGGAAGCGATTTCCTCTCCCTTCCGTTGAAGCCACACCTGGCGGAACCATGATGACCAGAACTGTGCAGTTCAACAACGGGGCTGCAGCCCCAGCTTCCTAGTGTGACAAGGGCACGTCCCTTGACTTTTCTGAGCTTGTGCCTAGCACATAACATTCGATGTATGTTAGCTGCAATTAAAGACATGGGTAGTTTTATATCTTAAAACATTACATATTGCTTAAATGGTTTCATGTTGGCTCCCGTTAAAAATGATTCCCAAGTGAAGATGACAAAGGGGAAATATTCGTTATTTAGTTCTTCTCTCACATTGAGCTTTCATCACAAAGCACATTTCTGGGTTGCGTTCTCTAGAGTGCCTTTTACTAAATAAATGGCCAAAAATAACTTTTTCCTTCCAGTAAGATTTCATGATTCAGCACATTCGACTTTCAATATAAAACACTGAAATAAAGAACACAAAACTAATGCAGGAGCAAGAAACAGGCAGGAGAAGGCGGTGGATGCAGGGGGGTGAGGCCCGCCTGCCAGCACGAGTGCTTTGTGTTCAGAGACAGCCTCGGCCACAGGAAAGTTGTGCGTGCTCAGGTGTCTGTACCGCACCTAGGTGTGTGGGAAGCGCGTGAGTAAGGATTAGCAGGCCCTCCCAGACTGTCCGCAAGAGGCAGCTCACAGAGGAAACGCAGCGGCCAGGGCAGGTACGCAGGGCCGGGCCAGCCGCTCCGCTAATGGGCTCCTCCCAGCCCCAGGCCGGCGGCAGGTCAGGGATGCAGGACACACCTCGCCTCACCCCTTTCTTGCTGACAGCAGCGGCTCCGCCTATTTACAGAAGGATTCCACCTCCACCTCTGGTCACTTGCAAGGGGACAGCAAAAGTGGGGAGTGCAGAGGTCGAGGTTGCGTGACCGGAAGGCAGCGGAGCGCCGCACTGAGTGCCCTCGGGGACGCGAGGCCCCCTGGAGGGGCCAGGTATTCTCTTTCACGGGGTGGCTGTATCAGGAATCCTGTCCCCTCTCTTTCTTTGTGGGTGATCTCTCGCCTCATCCTCATTTCATTGTAACCGCCACAGGCCCAGTACAGTGCTTCTCATTAAATTATCAGCACCGGGAACATGTCTTCTCTCCCACCTTTCCAAAAAGGACCTAGGGCTCCGAGCCATCCTCTGCCCGCGGGCGCCTGCGCGCGTCTACACAGACGGCTTTGAGCCACTCAGGTCTGGGACCCACTTGTGACGCCCAGGAGAGGGGCCCACAGCCACGGTGCCCCGCCCGGGCCTGGCTCACTCTTTTAGCCACGGCAGCTGACGGACGCCCTCGGGCCCCGCAGAAAGGAGCGCGGCCCGGGTCCTCGCAAAGGGAGGTCCCCGTGGAGGGCCCCGCGCGTGGCCCAGGAGGCCTCTCCCCCAGGCGGCGAGCGCTGGGCACAGCTGCGGCCCCGGGGCACGGCGGCGGGCGGGCAGCCGGGCCGCCTGCGGGCACCTCCTCGCACCCCCGCTCGGCCCCCGCCCGCCGCGCCGCCGCCTCCCGCGGTGGAAGGCAGCGCGGCGCGTGCGCACTGGCGCGCTCTCGGCCCGGCCCGTGGGCTCTCCCGGGAGGGCGGGAGGTGGGAACGTGGGAAGGCGCCGGGCCGCACACCCTCCCGGCCCGCCGCCGGCGCCGCCGACACCTCGCGGCCAGGGCGCCCCGCGATGCCCGTCCAGTGAGCGGCACAGGTAAGCGCGCGGGGCCAGCTCGCGATCCCGTCGGGGGCTCCCCGCCCCAGCCCGCGGCCCCCAAGCGGCCGCGGCGCCGGCAAAGTTGAACTTCGCGCGTCGCCGGCCGGACGCGGAACGCTGGGGCGCCGGGCTGGCGGGTCCCCGGAGCCGGGGTGCGCTCCTCTCGCCGGCGGGAGGGCGGGCGGGGCTGCGGCGGAGGCGCGTGGCGGGACTGGGGACGCGTCCGGCCTGGCCTCGCAGTGAACTTTTGCGCCGCGCCCTGGCAGCGTCTTGGCGCCCGGCGAGCATTGCCTGGGCGGCCTCGCGGGCTCGGGCGGCCTCTGCTCGCGCCCTTCGTGGCAGGGCTGCGGGGAGGGGAGCGCCGCCGAGGACCTCGGCGCGGGGGAGGCGCGTCCGGGTGCGGGCGCAGATCCGGGGCTCCGAGGATGTAGTTAGTGGGAAGACCGGGATTCTTCCGTCTCCATCCTCCCCCCAGTGCAAACGTGAGACCCTCAGAGGGAGGGAAGGGAAAGGTCGAAACGCCTAGGTGCCTGGACGAGAACGCAGGACGCAATTAAAACTCCTCTTTTCGGATTAACAACCAAAAATTGATCGATGTGTCAGGAATACCATTGATTTATGAAAGGTGCTTATTTCTCTGGTATGGAGAATTTTATGTTCTCCAGGTGAAACCGAGTTCACCCAGCTCCAGCGTAGATTGATGTTTTAATAAAAATAAATAAAGGGGAAAAGCTCGCCTGGTCTTTGGGGACATCAAGTCTCAAATCGCGGAGTTAGACTAACAAATCAAATTGCATTATCTTTACATTTCATGTCTTTTCATCTTATGCCTAAAAACCGCTGGCAGGAGAGCGCCTTCATTTCGAAAGTTTTAATATAGTGCTTAAAAGTTCGCATAACCAGCAATCAATGTTTCATAAGCAAAATGGCACGGGGAGCGTCGGGTAATGGTGATAAGTGGCAGGCGGCGCGGCGCGGGCGCGGGCGGAGCGGCGGCGGGAGGAGCGGGCGGAGCGGCCCCGAGCCGCGCGGCGCCCGTAGATGGCGCCCTGGCCCCACGCTAGGCTCGGGAGCCGCGGCTCGCCGGGTGCGCGCGGGCGGGGGAGCCGCGGGCGCGCGGGGCTCCACACCTTGCGGCTGACTTGCACCAGGGCGGCTCGCGGAGCAGGAAAAGAAATAAGCTGAGTGTTGTCATTTTTAATTTAAGGCCTGGGCAGTCGCTTGGGCCGTTGGGGGTCCGTGAGTGCGAGGCGTCGCGAAGCCGAGGGGTCCCCCGGGGGCCTCCAGTCGGCTGCGGCCCGGGCCGGGTGGTGCTGGCGCAGCCCAGGTCCCGGCTCTCCGGTGCGGTGCGCGGCCCAGGCGGAGCTCGGGCGTGCGGATCCGCGTGTGTGCGTGCCGGGGTCGGCCGAGCGGCAGCGGGGACTCCAAGTTCAAAGCGGCGGTGGGTCACCCCCTGGGCGGCCCGGATGGCCGGAGGAAGCCCCCGCCCCCGCCGCACCCCCGGAGCCCGCGCCAGCCCCGCCGCCGCGGCTACCAGCGCTCTCCGCTTTGCAATGTAAATTTCGCCGGGACAAATTGCTTATTAATAGTCTAGAAGAGAAGCCGGTTTCTTTCTTTCTTCTTTTCTTTATCTGTTTTTATTTCTACATGCCCCCTAGCTATGCCCTGGGCAGCCTTGCCGCCCAGCAGTTTTCTCTTCATTTCAGTGTCCCAAAGAAAATGCAAATTTCCACTGTGGCCTTTTTAAAAAGTTAAATTAGCAACAGCTTTAAGTGACTCCATTAGTATGGAAAACATACACGTTTAATGTGGGAATAGCGTCCTTTTCACGGGACTCATTCTGGTCTGTAAATTTACTAAACCCTCAGAGTTGGTGAAGAATCACATCTCGGCCAATTTTGTCGCCAAAGGTGTACCCCCAGCCTCCGCCCCCGCCCCGCGCGGCCTGTGCCCGGCTTCCCCGAGGGGCTGTCCCGCCGCTGCGCGCCGCCCGACCGGGTCCGCCGGCTTGGATCCCTCCGAAGCCGCGCGAATGTGCGCGAAAGGGTTTGTGCAGGAGGCGAGGAGAAGGGCTCGACACACATTTCTGTCCACGCGCTGTGTGCACTCCTTCTCTCGCGGCCGCGTCCTCGCAGTCCCTGCAGCTGAGTTAATTATCCCCGCGGACTGACCCGGCCCCGCCGCCGGCACCCATCGCCCCACTTTTGCGCACCAGGACAGACGGGTACACTTCTCTGTTAACTTGCAGCCGAGGAGAGGGTAGTCGAGGAGTCAGCGCATCAGTGACTGTGGCTGCCCTTCCCGTCCCCGGCTCTCCACCACCCCAGCTCCTTTTCCCGTGTCGGCAAACCGGTGTTTCAAACCGGAATTTTATTGACAAACTTTTGCGCGCTGTTAGCTTCCAGAGGAGGGTATTCAGTTCCGTCCTGAGTCTGGCTATCCTCCTTCAAGCCAGCGGCATGGCGCTCCATACCCGTCCAGGAAAGAGTTAAGATTGATGGTATGCTGGAGAGGTCTTGTTAGGATGTAATCTGCATTTTTTAACTACTGCGTAATAAAAAGTGAGAAGTTTTGAGACACCTTTCTTGATTATACCTTTGGCGATACTTTAGGTTTTACATTTAATTTGCATTTTGTTCTTAGTGAATATTGAAGTCTTGAGTGGAGGATTGAATTTTATTAGGACATCTGGACTGACAATATCAAATCAGACACCAGTGTCCCAAAGCATGCTAAAATTTCAGAGTTAATTAGAACGCAGTGTGTTTAATTAAAGCCAATTATAATATTTGAAATTATCTGATCGATCCGTGTTTGTACAGTTTGGGTCTGTTTAGGTGTTGATTGGCGCACTTTGCGCACCATTCGATCTAGAAACTTCTCTGGGGAAAGTTTGCTTTGTAAACTGGAAGGGCGGGCGGACGCGGAATCCGCATCCCTGGCGCCCGCTCTGGCGCATCCTGCCGGACTGCCTTCCGGGCGCCGCCTAACGCAGCTCGGGAAATCCCAGCTTGTTGCTAAACCCCTGCGTCTTTTCGGGTCCGAGGGACCCCACCACTCACCAGCTGTCTTTCCCAGCTTGGTTGCTCCTCCTGAGCATTTTGTGAGGAAGCAAGATGCGTTGGGAAAAACCCAAGCTCTTCAGTTTTTTATTTGGAAATCTTGCTCTGGCTGAAGAGCCTCTAGGGCTGGCTCAGAACGATGGGGTCCGCCAAAGTGACCGAAGGAACCAGAGAAAAGTTAGGACAAAGAGACATAATTAACTGTTTCCCTTCTCATTTCGCGCGCTGCAGGAGCCGAGACGCACCCTTGCGTTTTCGGCCCGCTTGGAGCGCCCAGGGTTTTCCAGGCGAAGAGTTGAGCACGTTCCAGGTCATGTCGGCGGCCACCTGCGGGGCCGGGCACTTGGAGCGTACGTTTCTCTCCAGCAAGGGCGTGCGCGCGTTGCGCTCGCTGCCCGGGCCTTGTGCCGGATGCCCGGCTTGGCCTGACTCTTGCATGCACACGTGGGCAGCAGTTAGGACTAGGCAGCGGGTGGCAGTTTGTTTTTTTTTTTTTTTTTTGCGCCCCTGGGATCGCGTCAGCGAGGCTTAGGTGTTCTGCACGCGCAGGAGCCAGGGCCCAGCTACCGTGGCCGGTAGGAGCCGGGGTGGCCACCTGCCCCGAGGTGGGTGGGAGCCCCGGCTGCTCGGCTCTGGGATGGACGGCGGCACTCTACTCTCCCCACCCCAGGAGGCGCTGTTTGTCAAAATTGGCCACCTTGGCAGGAGGCGCCTGCACGTTCTCTCTTGGAGAATTGAGCCTTCTGGGGTACTATGGGGTCTCGGTTTAGGAACCTTAGCCGTACAGAATAAACATGGGGGGGTGCAGAGGACAGGGGTCTTAGACCCTTCAGTTTTTGCTTTTTACACTTGAACCCGATTGGACCTCCTGACTTTCAGTGCCGGGGAGAGGCGCCTATTGGTATGCGCCGTGTGCCAAGGAGAGTTGCCCAGTTACTTGCTTCCGAGGACGTGCGGGGCTCCTGGCCTGGCTTGGGCTCTGTCACCAGATGCCTCCCGAGGTCTCTGTGGCTTCCATTTCTTTTCTTAGAGGGAGAAGGCACACCCTTTGGGCCTGGAAAACCCACCCAAACTTGGCCTGTTTCCTTTGTGTGCAACTTAACAGGCTGTGGTGGCCTCAGTGCAGAGTCCTTGCTTCCCGGGTTTCCCGCCCATGGGCCAGCCTGACTCTTCAGCACAAGACAGAGCCCAGAGCACACACGGGGGCCGCATTAGCCACCCGCGATGGGCAGGGTTCGCCAGCGCGTGGTGGTTCTACCCTGTCCTGGGATTTTCTAGGTGCATGTCTGTTGGCCCCTCCGGCCTCCTTCCCGCAGGGCCACGGGTCAGTCTGGCTCTCCTATTTCGTGTTCTTTTCCTGGCTCTTGCCTGTGCTTGGCGCCCAGTCCCGACTCCAGGCTTGAGCAGGGTTGGAGGCCTGCGGGCCTGCACCGTCTGAGCGTGACCCCCGGGCGTGGAGGACGTGGGGGCGGGCCGCGCCTGCAGCTCAGCACTGGCGGCGGGGACGTGAACCGCAGGCCTTTGGCGCATTGGCTCTCACCCTTTCTCAAAGGCTCCAAGTGACATAGCCAGGCAGCCTGGGATTGTGGCTGTGAGCCCTCCAGGGCGCCGATCCCGGCCCAGCCCGCGCACCCCTGATACGCCAGGAGGCTTGGCTTCCAGGAACTTCTGGCCGGGGCTTGTCGACGCCGGAAATGCAGTTTATAACTCTTTGGAAGGATGGTAGGGAGGTCGGCGGGCGCTCTGGGCTTGGCCTGATCAAGAAGGGGCCTTCACAGGGTGCCCTGGACTTTGGGCCCACTGCAGTGGGCCTCGCGCCCTGGGACCCCCTACTTGGCTGAAGTTTCTGGGTGGGGTGGCTGGGAGGCCGGCACCAGCCCAGCTTCCCGTCTCCAGGCCTTGCACTACGGAGCAGTGGAGGACCCGGGGCTGGGGAGGTGTGAGGGGGACGTTCCCTCATGCCGCGCACCCAACAGCCACCCCCGAGGGTGGGTAGTGGGCACAGGCGCAGGGCCTTGGCGCGCGAGGCGGCCTGGGAACTGGGTGGCTGGGCGGGAGGCCGGGTGAGCCTGGGTACGGCCCCTGGGAGACTGGATCGCCTTCTCCCGACCAGACTTTGGCCAAGCTTGGGGTGGTGCGGAGGGTCAGCGGTCCAAGCGCCGCTGGGGCCTTCCGCTCTGTGCCCCGCACGCCGCTCCCTGAGCCGGCGCCAGGGGTGGCGGGCACTGTCTCTTTAAGGTCACTGCCTGCTCCGGCACGACGTGGGGAGGACAGCTGGGCACTGGCCATCTGACTGACTCCGGCTTGACATCTGGGAGCCCACTGGTGTGTGGCACGCGAAGCGCTTGATGCCGCTATTTAAATGCAAATGTGAGGGGGCTCATTGAAGCCTCTCCCCGTAAATCCGCACAAAAGGAATACTTCCCACCCTCGGAGGCGGCGGCGGCGGCGGCGGCAGCTCGAGGGCCACCCGTGCAAATCGCGTTGGGCGCGGGGCCCTGAGTGGTCGCTGCCGCCGTCGCGGCCCGCCAGGTCACCGGCAAGGGTCAGGCTCCGCCCGGTCCGGCCCCTAAACGCCCGTCTGGCCCCTGGGAGTGCCCTGTACGCCGAGGTTAGCCTGCCGGCCGCAGCGGGCCTGCACATCTTTCAAAGTACCAGCCTGTCCCTCGCCACTCCCCGCTCCTGGGTACCTGGCGCCCCGAGTTCCCCAGAAAGGGCGAGGGGCGGGGGCAGGGCTACCCCGTAGCGGGCTGGGCGCTGGGACGCGCTCTCGGCACCTCCCAGGATGTTCGGGAATCGGCCCGCAGCTCCTCCCCCCTCCCAAGCCTGGGTGCTCTGCCCCTCGCTCCCCTTCGCTGCAGCTCCTGCCCATCAAATAGAAACTCTGGGGTGGGGTGGGCTGGGGGCGGGGGGCGCTGCCCTTCCAGGCCGCTCCGCAGCAGGCCGGGGTGGAGACCCTGTGCTGGCGGCGAGTCCTTGTGCCCACAGCTCAGAGCCGGCAGCGGAGTGACAAAAAAGATAAAGTTGGTGAATGATAAAGACCGTATTTTCCACGCTTTGGGTGCGGGACCAGATGATCTAGAAAATGAGCTGAAATGGATTCAGCCTCCGAGCCTGTTGTGAGAGCAGCTGATTCCCCCATTTCGGGCCAGATGGCTGCTGAACACAGATTTGCATTCATTTTCGCTTAATATCGTCCAAAATAGTGGGGCAGCTGCATTTGTTGTCAAAAAGGTTTAAAACTCCTTTTCTTTCTGGGGCAGGATCGTTACCTTATGTGATGGGCTTATAGAACTTTTTTTTCCTCTTTAGTCAACAGTATCAGATTTAGAAGGATTTGTTTTTAAACCTTCTAATTTGGTAATCAGATTTAAATCGCCTTGGCGCGTGTAATCTGAATTAAAGATACTGTAAATGATTTTAAGCATGATACTTTCGTTAGGGCAAGGAAGGGGCACCTCCAGCGCAGGCTGGACATTTTAGGAAGTGTGCTACAAAGGAAGCATTGTTTCCTATTTCCAACTTCATCCTTCCCGAAAAGGCACTTTGCATATTCTGACAATAACGCTCGCCCTACGTGAGCCCCCGAAGCAGCTAAACACCCAGAGACAAAGCATTTCTCGACCCCACCCTCCACTGATGGCCAACTTTATTTTGCATTGTCCCTCCACCAAGAAAGTGCTCCCTTCTCACAAGGGTCTGCTGTGAGTGGCAAGCACCGGCTTATTAGGAGTACAGAAATTTTCTTTTAATTTATCATGAATAGTTTCCATACACTTTGATTTAAGGTTATTAACATTCTATAGACAGTGGCATCTTTAATATGTGGCGATCGCTTCTAAAGACTAATCTCATTACCCTCAAATAGTCATAAAATATGATTTTATTATACTTACGTATTTAATTAGACGGCCGGCACCGTAATGGATTTTGAGATGGGATTGGCGCAACAGCTTTGATAATTCACTTATCTTTGGCAATAGTCATTAACCCCCAACACCAGCAAAATAGATTGCTTTCCAACACGTCTTTTTTCTCACTCCTTCCAAGAGGAGTGGGGGTCCTGAGATAACGTAAATCGGACTTCGATTTTCTCGATTAATTAAAATATTAACGTACACACGCTGCCAATTCACGAAAAAAGGGAATGCTACCCCAGACCCGGCGGGAAGAGGCCGTCCTGCGACACATTTGCGCCCTGAAACCCATTTTTTTTTCTCTCTCCAATCAAAAGGGCCTGATTTCTCTTGGCAGGGAAGTGCCCGGGACAGTTCCTGGTTGTCCCCTGGGTCTCCACTCCTTGTCGCGCAGACGTCTTTCGGGCGGGCCGCGCGCCCGGGCGCCGAGTCCCGGCTGCAGGAGCTGGGCCGCGGGGCCCACAGGCTGCCCGCGCTCGGCTGCCCTCCCGATTCCTAGAAACCAGGTTGGGAAGCCGCGCGCCGCGCGCTCTCTCAGGTCCCGCGGCACCAAGGGCAGGGCCCCAGCGCCAGCGGCGTCCGCTCGGCTTTTGGAGCGGTTGGCGCCGGGGCGGTCTGGCTACCGCACTGGGCGCGCGGCCGGACACTGGGCTCCGGGTCGCCAGAGAGGCCAGGAATGCTTCCCTTTGCCCGGAGAGGCCGGAGCCTTCTTTGTCACTCGTTGCGCCTAAGGACAGGCTCGGGACCGGTGTCTACCGCGGCCACCGGGCGAGAGGGAGCATCTGGTAGAACCTGCCTCCGACGTGGATTCCCTGCACTTGGCGGCCTCCGCCGGGGTAGGAAGCACAGGGTGCCCAGCGGGGCTCAGATGGGGGCTTACCGGCCCCGAATCAGCCTTAGGTCTGCTTAGGAATCAGGCTGAGCTGTGCGTCCAGCCTTGGCGGGGGAGCCCTGGGCACCCCTCATCCCAGCCCGTTGAGCGTCCCTCCCTCCAGCCCCCTCCCGGCGGGCGACCTGCCTCTTCCCACTTTTCCTTTTGGGCCGCCCCAGGGAGAGCTGCAGCCCCTGCATTTATTGTATGCACCTGGGCAACTTGGGGCGCATCTTACACCCTTCTTTGCTTCCCCCCAGCGCAGCGTGTTTTGACTGTGTGGCAGGTTTTGCGGGGAGGTATTAGGGGGCCAAGCTGCAATTGAGCACTGGCTGCATTTGTTTCTTTTCAAGATTGATTTGGGCGAGTAGTAACTTCCTTGGCTGCAGCAGGGCGCGAGGAGCCGCGGCGCGTGGCGGGGGGCGGCGGCGGCGCTCGGCAGCGGCGGGGCTCGCGGGGCTCGCGGGGCTCGGGCCGGCTCGCGGCGCCGTCAGGCAGTCAGTCGGCGAGCGTGGCGGCGGCGGCGGCGAGGGGCGCGGCGAGGGGCGGCCGCTCCCATATATGGCGCTGGCGCCGCCCCCCGACGTCACCCTCTGACAGCGCCGCTCCCGGGGGCTTCGAGTTTTGGCTCCCGGGAAAGGGTCCATTCCTCGGGGAGAGAGGGCTGAGTTTTGTGTGCCTCCGTCCGCTGCGCGCGCCGCTCCAGGCCCCGCCGCGCCCCGCCTGCGCCCGGGACTGCGCCGCGGCACTCACTGCCCCGTTTATTTGTCTTTGGAGCAGGCGGGCCGCGCCAGAAGCGGGCGATCCCGCAGTGTCCTGCAGCCGCGGACGCCGCCTGGCTAGGATGACACCACGTTGAGCGCGCCTGCAAACAACAACAACAACAACCGCCGCCGCGGCCACCGCGTCCTGCTCCCCCGAAGCAGCGCCGCCGCCGGTGGAGCCGCCCCCGCGCCCTCGGCCGTCCGGAGCGCCCGGCTGCCGGTGTATGTCGCGCCTGCCCGGGACGGGCTGAAGCCGGCGGCGGGCCGGACCGCAGGCGCCGAGAAGGGCCAGGGCGGCCAGGGCAGCCGCCTGCCGCCGAGCCCCGAGCGCCGCCGCTCGCGGAAACGCTTTCGGCCGGGAGCTGCGGCCGCCGCCAGCAGTTTTCATGTTTGGGATTCAGGAGAATATTCCGCGCGGGGGGACGACCATGAAGGAGGAGCCGCTGGGCAGCGGCATGAACCCGGTGCGCTCGTGGATGCACACGGCGGGCGTGGTGGACGCCAACACTGCCGCCCAGAGGTACGTACCGGCCGCCCCCGCGCGCCCCGGCCCCGGCCCCGGCCCCGGCCCGGCCCGGCCCCCTCCGCCGGCCGGCGCCGCGCTCCTCACCGGGCCGCTGTCTCTTTCCTCCCGCAGCGGCGTGGGGCTGGCGCGGGCGCACTTCGAGAAGCAGCCGCCTTCCAACCTCCGGAAATCCAATTTCTTCCATTTCGTGCTGGCGCTCTACGACAGGCAGGGGCAGCCGGTGGAGATTGAAAGGACCGCTTTTGTGGACTTTGTGGAGAAAGAGAAAGTAAGTGCACACGCGCCATCGCACCCTCTGTCTTTCTAGAAGTGGGAGGCAGGAGGTGTCGGCGCGCGGGCCCGGAGTGCCCCCCTCGGCGGCGGGCACGGCTCCGCCAGGCGACCCCGCGCCGCCACGTGCGGCCGCCCGGGACCGCTGAGGGCTGGGCAACTTCTCTGCGCCCCCGGACTTGCTCGGGGCGAGGAGAACGCCGGGCTGCCAGCAGGAAAGTGACATCAGCGCGCCGCTGCGAGCTAGGAATCCTGCCGTGCGTGAGGCCGAGGGGCCTCGGTCGTGGAGGGGACCGAGCGCGGTGGCCGCGCCTGCCACCGACCACACTAAATGCAATTGTTTATCGTTACTTTCAGGAGCCAAACAACGAGAAAACCAACAACGGCATCCACTACAAACTGCAGTTATTGTACAGCAACGGTAAGTGCTGCCTGCTCGCTGCCTCCTCCGCCCCGCAGCGGCTGCCTCTCCCTGTCCGCGGTGGTCAAAGGACATAAAGATTTTGAGATTAAAATGACATGGATGTAAACACGAAATCTTCTCATGGCATAGAAGGAAAACAAAACATAAACGATCAATAAGTCGATGGCACTTCACATGATTAACCGGTGGGGCTCGGAGTAGAAAGTAAAAGGGGATCGATTTGGGCTCCAGCAGAACATCACTTTTAAGTGACTTTTTTCAATTTTGCAAATTAATGTTAATTATTGGGATGAGGGTAGCTCCATAAACCGAGCATAACTTATTTCCTGCGCACGAGTTTAAAAAAAAAAATCCTCGAGAGACATTAGAAAGAGTTCAGTCTCTCACTCAGTTTCCATTTGGTGCTTTCTGTTTTCTAAAAATAAATGTCCACATGGGCCCACCGGGCACAGCAACCAGGCCTGCTCTCCACCAGGCAAATTTCCTGCACCTTCAAGTGCAAACCCTGAGACTCTTTAGGTTCTTTAACTAAGAAAAGAAAAAAATAAGAAGTGTCTGGGGTTTTCTTTCTCCCACTTGAAGAGATAGCCTGGGTTTCGCTGCATCACCCAGGCAGCAGCCCTGAGTCACCCATTTCCTGTGCCCTGGTGCCCTTCCAGAGGTGCTGCGCGAAAGTCCTGATGAGAATTTGTCTCTGTTTTTTGCAGGAGTCAGAACAGAGCAGGATCTGTATGTTCGCCTCATAGATTCAATGACCAAACAGGTGAGAAAGTTTACGAGTGTGCACTAGTTTCCGCTGCTGGGCTGGGGTTGTCCTGGGGTTCAGAGACAAGGGGACTGACAAATGGATCTTGTGTATTTGTTTTTCATCTAGTTCCTTGGCATGCTAATGAGAATTCCATATTTATTGGAATAAATGAAGCGATTGGTAAAATAGTTTATGTTGTCATTAGGACAGGACATATATGCTTTATTAAATGTCTTGTGATTGGAATCATATTCTATCTCAATTAATTATGGTAATTAATATTTGACAGAAAAATTTCAAGATGCCCTCCCTCATTTATTTTTAAATGCTTTTCTCTTGGCAAGGAATCATTTCACTGATTTTTTTTTTTTCCGGTAACAAAGGCAACTAACTCCTTTCCAAGCCCTTCGAGTTGGACTCGATTAGTTCATTTTTTTTCTTCTTTCCAGTGTGATGGTCTAGTAACATGAGACGTTTATTTGGATTTAAAAGTTAAATGTGTTGGGGTGAAAAGTCACCTTGTTCTCTAGTCCATCTTCACCTCGCAGCCCCCCAGCTCCATAATTCAAACTCCAAGCTCCAGGGGTCACTCCAACCCGTCCACCACTCTGTTCCCTCTCCCACCTTCTGTCATACCTTGTAAATAACATAATTACAAGCAGTTCCTTATTAAATTATTTAACCTGTCTTGGTCAACTTTTCCGATGATAACTATTGGCTATCAGTAATGCGATTAAGTGCAGAAAGGCGCTTCATTGCTTTCTGACATTGTGCAGTCTCTGGCTGCTGGTTTTGTGCTGGGTGGTGTGTTGGTGATTTTATTGCTTTAAAGATTATTTTTTTCCCCATTTTCTTAAAATTGTGTGTGTGTGTGGGTGGGGGGTGGGTCCAATTTGTACATTAAATCCACTTGGCACAGATTGATTTAAAATGTACTTCCAGGCTGGATGCCTGGAAATGAAAGTAGCTTCTTCATTTTAGATGCTAACTTTAAGAATTGTGAGCCAAGTAAGAGCTCACTGGGGCTTCTTACAAGCACAGCCCAGCACATGTGCCTCCCACTCTCTGAGCACAATTAGTTTGCAGATTTTATTTTCCCTTAAAAAAGTTCGTCCTTACCTAGGTAGCAAGGGTGTGAGAATTAATGTCTGCAGCGGTAAAACTGTGGTTTTCTCTTAGGGTAAAACAGATCTGACAGGTAAACTAAGGTCTTTCTGACAAAGACGGAGGCAGTGTGCCCTTTGGTAATTATTATTTCACTGGGTTCAGAGAAGCCTCTGGAACTCAGGCTGCTGGTTGACAGGGTGCTTTTATTTCCTTTGTATATAACAGCTAAATGTTTTCGGAAATCGCTGTAGTCTAATTAAGAGGTTTTTGTAGGCAGCACCAAGTTTCTCTGTTGTTGCATAGAGGAGGAGGCTTCATTTTAAGTACACTTTTATTGTTCATTTAGCCTTGTACCTTTGCAGTATAAACAGGGCTGAAAATAAAGGCATTTAATCTCCTCTCACTGATGGGGATGGGAGAAAAAAAGAGAGAGAAATAGCCCAGTAACTGATCAAAGAGTCAATGGCGCTGAACCGACAGTTTATGGATTTCTGTTTGTGCTACAAAATAAAAAATAAATCAAATATAAATACGGGGATCCATCGGAGGACAAGCCACTCTCCAAAGTGCTAGTGCCGTGGCGGCCGCGCGCCCTGCAGCCCCAGGCGGCTCGTTGGCCTACGGCGACACCCATCACTCCTGTGGCTTTGAGCAGGGGTCCGGGTGGGAGGCTGGGGGAGAGGGGGTCGGGGAGACCCTTCTCTCTTCCCAGGAGGGAAGCCCGGGGCTTTCACCAGAAAGGGCTTTGTCCGCCTGGAAGTGGAGGAAAGTGTCAGAAGTGCCCGAGGAGGTTGGAAGCAATTTCCAGATAATTTCCAGATTGGGTGGGGGCGGGAACTGGAGAGAGGACAACCCTCCCCCTTCCGTGGAATTTTCTGCCGGGAACTTGGAGCTCCCAGCCCCTGCCTCCCGCCCCTCCCCCAGTGGCCTTTTTTTCCTTTTTTCTCTTTTCGCGAGGCTGGCGGTGGAGGCCTGGCCCAGGCGGGCGGCGGCGCGGGCGGCTCCGGTGCCCGGATCGGTTCCTGGCGGCGGAGCCGGGCTGAGCGCGGCCCTGAGCGCACCTCGGGCTTCGCACCATCTGGCGGAGCCTCTGCTCAAAACCCACCCGAGCGTGCGCCCAGACACTGCCTTTTTACTCGAGAAAAATCATTGTTAGCAGTTTCAAAATAAACACCAGATTGGCCATTAGCACTTTTTTCCCCAAATATCATCCGGCGAGGAGCACGTGGCCGCGCGGGCCAGTCGCTCCGGGGCCCGGGCGCTCCTGCGGGGCGCTGGCGGCGCCCTGACCCCGCGTGGCCACGTGCGGCTGCTGCGCCAGGGCCTCCCGCCCGGGCCCCCGGACGCCCGCAGCGTGCGGAGCCCAGGCCGCTG
>RJWJ010008660.1:30000-52612 GCA_004363605.1 Indri indri
AGAAGTAAGCTCCCTGCTCTGGCAGGGTAATCACATTCTATAGACTCTGACGCCTTAAATCAATTAATTACACAATTTAGTTATTTTTCAGAAGCATTAAATACTTACGAATGGCATGGAAGACCCTTCAGACTGAAAAAGGGAGAAAAGCGAGGGTGTTTCACATTACAAAGCACTTTTAATTTATTCTAAAGGTTTCGCTTGTGTTAACTGTTTTCTTTCTCATAAAACATTGGTAGAGAAACAATTTTTTTATAGCTCCGCAGATATAACTATACCACAGTGTATTTAAAATAATATAACAACTTATGGAGTAAAGGAGAAACGTAACATTGTAAAGTAAAAAGCGTGGTCAGTAAAGAGATACTACAGGGAAAAGTATCTATGGTAAATCGTAGTGACCTGCAGAGCCAGACGCAAGTACAGGAAAAGGCACACGCACAGCCCCCGCATACATGTGTATCCATGTGTGTATGTGTACACACATATATATGCATGATTTTTTATGGTATTGCTGAAAAGGATGGGAGTATCATTTTCCTTGTGGAATAATGTTTTCTGGGAAAACACAAAAGCAGATGGTCTTCATTAGGAACACCCATTGTCCACATATCCCAACTATGAACAGATAAATCTCTCCTGTTTCACCCGTACATTCCAAGGGCTGCAAATGATTACAGGATGTCGGTGTAGCTGCTAAACCAAAACCACACTTTGGCTCACAGCGTTTGCTGTGCCACCTCTGTCTGCTTCCTCGGGGAGCCCTGGAAATGCCCAGGAAGGCGCATCCTCTCTTTCTTCCTCCTCCTCGCTTGGCCGGGGTGGACCAAAGTGCAGGGTCCCAGTGTTGCCAGCTGGGAAGACCAGCCATGGGAGCAGCGGGAGCACTGACGTGACCGCCCAAGCAGGCTGGGTGCACGCAGCGGGCTCCACGCAGCGCCGGGAGCAGGCTCGGCAGGGCGGTTCCAGATGGCACCGTGTCCTGCGTCCTCCTCGCTGGCATCTCTGCGCCAGGCAGTGCCCCCTCCCCAAGAAATCTGGCATTAGTCTGTAGAGTTGGGGAGACTTATCATTCCAGGTCTGTCCCACTTTCCTGTCTGGAAGCCAGACATCTGTTTATCCCATTTTCTTTCATACAGAGTTTGGAATAGCTTTAGTTTTTTTGGGGGGGTGCGGTGGTGGTGAAGTTTTGTCATATTTAACAGCTGTTACAAAATTTCAACCCTGTGGGCTCTGAAAATACTTTTCAGCTGACCTCAGATTTTTATACATAATTGACATTGGGTTGTAGAAAAATATTATTTGCTTAACCTTCCATTGTCTGTGATTTCGCATTGTCTGTAGTCAGGTGACCTGACTAGCAACCGTTTTAACTCCGTGCCCCCCCCCAGCCCTCCAAAGCCTCACTTTGATTCATTCGCACGATTTAAGTTTATACCTTTCAAGTGATTGCAAAACGGTAGCCCAAGACCGGTCGGAGATTTTCTTTTCCTTTCTTTTTTTCTTTCTCTTTCTTTCTTTCTTTTTTTTTTTTTTTTAGTCAACAGTGTTTCCTTTCACTTCCTGTCACAAAGGTCAAAGAGAGCCGACCTTTGCTGGCAGTCCTACTCACTGAATTATTCATGGGATTGACTTTTTGTCAGCACACACAGTTGTGCTCTGGGACATTTTATTCATTTACCTCATTTAAAGCGCCTTTCTGCACCTGTTCAAGTATTAATATCATGTAATTTGGGCCTAATGCCGATTTTGCTGAACACTCATTATATTTTTTATTAGCTATATTTCCAAACGATTATATATGATTATCACCAAGCCTTACAAACAGCACCGGGTTATTCCCCAGCCCTTTACATCTTCTTGTCAGGTTGTTTTCAGAAGCGGGGAGGATAAACATTTGACCAGTCCCAATGTTTTTATTCCTACTCCATCTCCAAGCAGAGAACTTAAAGCTTCCTCCCTCATGGCTTTGCACGAGCGTGATTAAATCCAACTCCGCTGAAGCTGTACAAATGCCAGCATTTATAAGGTCAACGCTTTTGTTAAAAATGCTATGTAAATGAGGATCTGCAAAAAGGGACATTAAATAAAATTAAATTCATTGTCTTCTTTAATGTCATTTACATTTTGGCTAAGCCCTGGCCTGTCAAGGAGGATTTTAAAAATAATTTTAATTACACATCATTTAGGGATCCAAGGTTTTCTATTCAGTAGCATTTGGATAACCTGCAAAACGGAGACTGTTTATTAACTTCTTAAATGACAACTTGTCATTTCATCTGCATAATGCAATGAAAACAGTATAGTTTGGTGTTAATTTTTCCTTCTCAGTTTTCTTAAAGATGTGAATATAATTATCGTTGAATAGGCCTTGGGATCCCAGAGTTCTTCTCTTGGCGATGGCTGTGCATTTGAGACGCTCATTGGTTCAGGGTCTGTTTTAATACATTGGGACTTCAGCGAAGGGAAAATGTTGGCTAGGAATTTGGCAATATTAAAGCGTACTTTGGATGAATGGACGTGGCTACAAAGAATCCGATTCTGGCTGGCACCGGCCCCATTTGGCTTCGCTGGGCTCAGGTGTGAATGGCTGTTTTATTCCCTGGCAACGCCAGTGGGGAGAGGCAAAAAGTTCATTGCATTCATTCATCCTTTAACATTTTCCCCCCTAAACTTCTGAAAATAAACAGAAAAGGAAGAGCTGCATTTTGGAGGCACAATGATATGCTTTCATTTAAATAGGGAGGCGCCAGGAACAGTGCCCACTCTGTGCGTTTGCTCTGCCCGTAGCCCCCGAGATTAGCGTGTGCATCATGCCTGCTACATCTGTGCAGGAACTGCCACGGTGTGCCACGGCGAGCACGGCCGCCTGCTGCGGTGGGTCAGGGCCACTGCCAGGCCCGGTGCCTGCATCTCCGGTCTAGGCCAAGGGGGCCTGCGAGATTTATGGCCGCCTGGCCTGGGTAAGGACTCCACCGCCAGGCCAGGCGAGGGCAGGTTTTGAAAACAAGCCACACACCCACAGTGACATCCGCAACACTCCTAACCAACTCGGATTTCTGTCTGCTTGTGCAAGGGTGAAACCTCTTCAGTGCTGCCTGCACGGGACCTGCAGCAGCACGCAGCCGGGTATGAAATGCAGGGGTGGAGGGAAGGGGCTGGAGACAGGGCTGTCAGAAGCTATCCTCCAGGAGGCATGTTGATGCAAACCATCCTGCGCCTCTGTGGCGGCCTTATCAGGTGAGGAGCAAAGATATTGCAGTGCCTGTAATTGTGTTAGGATGGCATGGATGAATTGGATTACTTTATGGAAAGCCGTCCAAACTCGGGGTTCTGTTACGCATGCTTACAGGAAGCAAATAATTACTCTGTGCACCAGGAGATAATTGGGGCTGGCCAGAGGCCTTCTCATGATGCCGAAGAAAGCAGGAGAAGCTGGCCTTGTCACAGCATTTAGGAGACAGACCAGGAAGAGGGTGATCTTTGCTAGATATAGGTGGCTCACAGTGATGCTGTAATTTTTGGTTACTTTTTAAAGGTGGTGAATAATTTATCAGAATTCGAGCTAACAGTGGCAAAGGGAGCCACGTTGGAGGAGATAAAAATTCCAAGCTCTAATGATGGAAATTGTCGTTGCAGACAGGAAGTGATTGACAAGTGGGGGTACAGGAAGTGAAAACTCAGGAGCTTAACCTGCAGTTGGCAGAGCTTCTGGAGCCTGCGCTCCGAGAAAATGAAAACCATTCACTGTGCTAGCGCCCAGAACACAAGCTGCTCTTGTTTGTTTATCTTAATAGCAAATCTCCCAAAAATGTTTGTGGTCAAAACTCTATATAATGAGACATTATGCTGGTATTATTCATGTCGTAGAATAAAATATGACTATCATTTAGAAAAATAAGTGGAGGAATTTTATGGGTTAAGGGTTTTTGTTGTATTTTATCAGCTTCTTAGACTTTGGGGTAACTAGTATTCATTAAATTGTAAAAGCTGGAGAAAACCATTTTCAAAACGATTTATTCAGTAAAGGTCAGAAATATCTGTCAAAAGAGTAAATGCTGTAAATTTGCCAACAATTCCATGTAGAGCGCCGTGGGGGGGTTTAGGGAAACTCTTATTTTAGTTGTTTTTGAATCACTCATTTCCCCTTCCCTTTAAAAACAAAGCAAATGAAAAGGATCCCTCTGTAATTCCTTCACTGGAAGTCGCTCAGCTAGAAAATACTCAAAATTCATGCGGGGCCTCGGTGCC
This sequence comes from Indri indri, assembly GCA_004363605.1. Taxonomy (NCBI): domain Eukaryota; kingdom Metazoa; phylum Chordata; class Mammalia; order Primates; family Indriidae; genus Indri; species Indri indri. The sequence continues at coordinate 34,252 of RJWJ010008660.1, forward strand.
CGGGTGGATGGAGCGCGTCCTCCGAGAACAGCGGCGCGCAGCACCTTCCCAGTAATTCACTAGGAAATGAGTTTAACATGTGCGGGAAGGAAGGGGCTCGCGGCGTGTTGTGGTAGGACGTGGAGCCCAGGCCCCGCGAGCGGAAGGAGTCGGCTCCAGCGTGTCTCTGCTGGAAGACCGAGCTGCTCACACATCTGGGGAGGGGGCCCTGCCTTTGCCCAGACAGGCAGCTCCAGCCGCCACCCCTGCCTCCACCCCTCCTCCCTGGCTCCCCCCTCCTCCCCCTCCCTCCTCCCCTCTATGTTTTCCCCTGTCCCTCTCAGCAGAAGGCAGTTGGGGGCAGGGTGCCATGTTAAAGCAACACAGCACGATGAAACTTTGGCAGTGTCTAAGGCCCTAAAAACATTCGCCCTTGTGATGAGGAACTTAGAAAGGGAGAGAAAGGCCACCCTTGGCTGTTGAGGTGCCCTCTGAGTAGAGGTTTCCTCGGTGGTTTCCCGTAGTCCGCCTCCCCTCACCCTTTCTCTGAGTGTCCATTGAAACGGAAAGCTTGCACAGAGATGGCCAATCTGGGTGCTGTGGCGTTGCTGAAGGACAGGTCTGGAGGCCTAGGCCCAGGCTGGGGCCGTCTGAGGGGACACCTGCTCACAAGCCTGGAATTCGGTGATGGAGATGGCCGTTGGGTCCCCCTAACTCTGGGCAGGGACAGGGCGTGCAGAGAAGGTCACACACCCCACAAAATCCCATTCCTTGGAACAGGGTCATTAAAGCCCAGTGGGGGGAGGGTACCCCTTTTATTTTAAATAACACCCAGCAAAGCCGACTTTGTCATCTTGGCATTGGGTCCGGGATGCTGCTCAGCAGCCCTGGTTTGAGGAGGGGCCCCTCCCTGAGTGTCCCTTAAGTTTTCCAAGAACTTCAGTGTCAGGAGAGGTGGCCGGCAGGAAACTAAGTGCTGCACTTAACGCAGGTGTCCTCTCCAAGTTATCATGGTCGAGAACCCCACATCAGCCCTGGTAATGGCATCCCCTGGCCAGGAAGAGACAGGGAGATGCCAGCAGGTGTGGTGCCCATGAAGCAGGGACACTGAAGCCGCATCAGTCACACACGGCCCTTACCTTGGTGTGTCTTCCTCCACATCTGACATGGATTTAGAGGTGTTCTGGTAACGCTTTAAAAACAGTTAATAGATTTTATTTTTTAGAACATTTTATGTTTCTAGAAAAATGAACAGAAAGCGCAGCGTTCCCATATGCCCCTGCCTCCCCCGCCACGGATTCCCTAGCATGAGTGCGTGGCCTTGGCGTGGCGCGTGCGTTTCGACTGAACCAGTGTTGATGTGTTAGTGTTAACCAAAGCCCACGGTGTACGTGGGGCTCGCTCTCGGGAACCACCCTGTGGGTCTTGGCAAATGGGTCATGACATGTATCCCCCATCACAGAATCATGCAGAATAGTTCTCTGCCCTAAAAATCCCACCTCTTCACTCCCCACCTTCCAAAACCCTTGGCAACCGTGGATCTTTTTGCTGTTCTATAGTTTTGCTTTTCCAGAATGTTCTAGGGTTGGAATCATGCAGTGCAGCGCTTTCCACGCTCGCTCTCGCTGAACGATACGTAGTTAGGTTTCCTCCCTGTCGCGTCATGACTTCATAGCTCACTGGTAATACTTTTTGAATTTCAATTTTTTCCCTTCTTTAAGGTTTCTGGGCAATATTTTTCCTTTCTTTCAATGTCTTGGTGTTTTTGTAGTAAAAATCCACCACTCCCAAGCCTGTCGGCAGCACACCGTGCTTTGGTGTTTGGATGTCGTCTGTGGGGTTCTCGTGGCCGTTGGAAGTTTGCATGTCCCACTTCTCTTTTGTTTTTTGTCTTTTTAAAGCATATGGCTCTTTGCAAAGAGAAAAATTAAAACATTGTAACCTTCTACTCAAAATTTATTTAAGCAGTATGGTTCAATTTCGCGTATTATCGGGGGTTTATTTTCTCATTAATACTATTTTAGAATATTTAAATAGCATATGCCGTAAAAGGACAATGATTAAATTATTAGGGAGGCAAATATACCGCACCATGGTATAAAAATGGAACAAATTCAGTACTCAGTGTAGTTGTTGGCTTTTTTGGTTTAATAAATTAAACTACAAATTTTCCTAATTGCCAAACAAAATGTTAGGCCAGCTTTAGCCATTGCTGACAGTAAAACACAACATAAAACCTGCTGAGAGTTATATGTGGTATTTAATACGAGACAGAGTAATGCAGGGGTTTTATGGTTAAGTATGAATTCACACCCACAGCATTTGCTTCACATTAGGAAAGGTTTGTAAATCAGATCAGTGTGCCGGGATGGGGTGGTCCCCCGGCGGCCCCTCTTCCTTGACATTTGGTTATTGGCGATGCTGCCAAAGGGACCCCCCCCCCCCCCCCCCCCCCCGGTCCATTTCCATCTTCTCAATGAAGCGGCTCGTCCTCTGACATGGGGAAGATTGGGTCAGGAAACAAGTGGGGCATTGGATTGGACGTGCTCCTGGTCCCCGCCGTCCGAGGTCACTGGCCTGATCCGGCCACTGGGCAGCAGCCATCAGTTACCGAGACGTGGGCTGCCGTCCATCTCTGGCCAGCGGAGGCCCCAGGGAAAGGCGGAAGGACCTGGGAAAGTGCTTTCAGGGGGGAAAAACCAGCAATCACTATCATTTATTAAATTTGACAAGCAGGTTCTAAATATAACAGCCCTTTCCCCAAAGATCATTAGTTTGAACAAATAAATGAGTTATGCAAGTTAATAAACGGTGAGGTTCCCCATCCAGAGGTGTGCCTTTGTGCTGCTCAAAAATAGATTCTGCCCTCTCCCACCCACCCAGCCAAGGACTTATTCTCTCCCACGTCACCAAAGCTCTCCTCTGGACGTGTCGCCTCTCCTGGAGTACAGCACGCCAACGACAACCCGAGCAAAAGCTTTCAAATAAAAATAAGCTTGCCTCGGTTCAGAATGTAATGACACATAGATATGCTTTATAGTTTTAAAAATGCTTCTTTCATACATGCCTGTGAATAAAGCAAGGTTTATAAGTACGTTTAACTTTAAGAAAAAAAAAAATCATTTGGCCGTCACGAGCCTTGTGGTTGGAAGCATATTTACTGGGTTCGGGGCATTTGTCACGACAAGTGACTGCTCTCATGTTTCCTATGGCCCCATCATAATTATTCCCAGCAATTACAGCATCCAGAACCCCATTCCAGCCCCAAACACATTTGTTCCCATTTATTAGACTGTGAGCAGTAACTAATTTACATTGTTTCAGAGTTGTGTGTTATGGTAATTTATTGCGTGCGCTGGGGGTCAAACAGAGTTGACCAGTCGCCAGGGCAGATCGCGCAGGGCGCGGGTGCGGGGCTGGCCGGGAGAGGCAGGGGACCCACGGGCATGTGCGTTTAAAACTGCTACGGTCTTTTTAATCATGTTTTGATTTATTCCCTGTGACGTTATTGCTCTACTCTTTTCCCTGTCTGTTTTTAACAAATCAGAGCCAGTTACAGGATTTTTTTTTTCTTTTTTTCTTTTTTTGAAGGAAATGGTAGCGCTATCTTCTAACGAGTGGAAACTTTTACTAATGCCCTGAATAAAATATTTGTCAGCGGCCTCCACTAAACGTAAAAGCACTCCACAGAGGAAACAATGTCTTAACTGTTCCCTTCTCATCATAGCAGGTTTCGTTATCAAGTTGAGGAAAAAGGCTTGTTTAGGCGAAAATAATGATCATAAATAGAGCTGTATAGTGTGGCTCGAAGGAAGTGGTGACAGGGCCTGCTATCAAGACCTGCAATTCCAAGGAAATATGAGTGTTCTGATCCAGGGAAGCAGTAATTATCTTTTTGTGAAGAATGTACAATGGTGTCGGATGATGAATTGATCGCAGATTGGAAGCGTGGTTTAACTGTCATGTTGCAGAGATAAGAGAGTGCTCCGGGACTGCTCATGGCTTCTGCTAGTTCACAGCCAGCCAGTTTATTAGCACAAATCCCAAATGTTTAGTAAACTCATTAGGTTCCATCTAATGCTAATTTATCATCATAGATGGAACCCTAGCCGTGGAGGCCGGAGGACTATACCGAATCCGCATGATTTACAGAGCTTTCTGATCAATCACCTTCTTTGCACTGGCCATTTTTCTTCAAATGCTTTAAACGGGCCTGAATGATCCATAGGATTAGACCATAGCAATCGGTTAGGGTTCTCCGGAGTTATCTTCCCGGGGATGGTTATCTGAAAGGTTAAGAAATCCTATACGGCCTGGTGTGGGGAGAGCTTTGGTTTTGGGTTGCGCTGCCGTCTCCCCTCCCCCCTCCCGTTCTCGCCTTCCCCTCCCCCACCCCTCCCCTCCTCTCCCGTCTCCTCTTCCTTTTACAATCTGGTCACAGAGTCGAATTCAAAGAATTTCCTTGCAAAATCAGTTTACCAAGAAATGCATCATGGTACATAAATGTCAAGTACAGTTTATTCTAAACTTCAGGCAGTGTTTTTCTTTTAAAAAATCAAGCTTTAAATGCCCAGTTCTCCTGACATTTTCGTACATATTCTATAGTGTTTTCGAAGAGGATAATAACCTTTGCTTGATCCTAGGCAACAGCTGCAAAGATAATGAAATTCTTATGATATTTCACCAGGTAAAATGTGAATTGCAGAAGAAAAGCTATTGAATTTTTATGGATCTTAATCGCATAAAATGAGATTCATGGGGCATACGTGTAACTATACTCGGTGGACCAGCAGGCTGCAGTTGCCGGAGGATTCACCGTGTGGCGTGAGGGGCGCTCCAGCCTCCACTAAGAAAATGCTCCCCGAACGCTGCCTTCAGCTTGCCCTAAGAGTGATAATGAAATATGACAGAAATTTCCTGGTGCTGGATCAGTGGCAAGAGAGGTCCTACACCGCCTGTATTAATTCATCTGACTTATGTTCCAGGTCTCGATTTACCTTATGATTAAAAACTTCTGCAGGTTTGCTCACCAATTGAAATCAGATCTCATCTGCAGCCCAGCGGTATTGATCCCTATTTAACATCAAGGCTCAGAATTGATTGGCATTGATTAACAATAAAAATGCTCTCCTGCATGTCCAGCGGCCAGGCCGATATTCTGCAGGAAGTACACTGTGGTGTTCTCCTCATTGACCAATCTGAAAAGAGAAATGGCCCCACCCGCAAATAAACAATATATTTTAATGTTATTGTAACTGGATGCTGGACCGGCAGTGCAAATTGATTTTATTCTTGTTGTATAAGATAAATATCTTTAATAAAATTCTCATTTTATTTAGGATTTTACAGGAATAACTTGATTACTAGAATAGTGATATTTTTCTTTTCCCACGGTGTAAAAAATGGATTAAAACATAAAGGCTATAATAACATAACGCTAGAGATGAAATGTTAATCAACTCAGAAATCACACATAGGGCGGGAAAGCCCGGGGAGATATTTCACCCGTGGAGACACGCACTGCACCTCGAGAGCGGCTGGTTTTACCGAGCATTTTACGGTTTCGGCTGGGTGTGTGCAGAAGGCCAGCTCCCTCCGTAACGTTGCGTGAACATATGGTTCCAGAGAGCTCAGCACAGAAAAACTGCTCAACAGGATCCAACCCAGAAGGCTTAAAGAGACTGTATCTTTGTTTCTGTTTTGTTTTCATTGGCTAGCATAGTGCAGCCTGTAAAAGGAATTCCTAACAATTCTTTGAATTAATAGCAGAGATTAAAAAAAATGCACGAAGGAAAATAAATGCTGAAAGTCTCGCACACTCTAACTTTTGACGTGCGTGTGGGGATGTCTCGTTCCCAGGCCCGGCGGGTAGCCCCTGGCCGCCGGTTGGTGCCCATCCTTAGCATCCAAGTGTGCTGGAGGCCGGGTCCAGCTGAAAGAAATTAGCCAATCTCTAACATCCAGAAGTTTACAGTTATATAATGATGGAGAAAACCACAGATCCCAAGGGAAGTCAAATTTTAGAGATACTTTTAAAATGAAATTATCCAGCCAAGCCTATAAGACAACCTTCTTGTACTTAAGACAATAACTACAATCTGGAATTAATTTTTTTTGTGATAGGGCAAATCCAATTTGCTGCTTTAACTGTTGATTAAGGAGTCAGTTCTACAAGGCTGTCCCCTGTAAGCATTTGCTGTTTATTTGCCTGTGGGGAGCTGCTGGAATCCCCGCCAACTGGGGAGGCCGGGTCAGGCACGGCCGTGACGCAGCGCTGCCCGCCAGCGCCCAGGCGCTCTGGCCGGCGTCGTTCGCGTGGAAGGGAGAGTGGCGTTCGGAGCAGCCAGGGGAGTTGCCCAGGCGTTCCTGTCCTGCACACAGAGCCCTGTAGAATGCAGGACAGAAACCTGTCTCATCTGCAGCCTTTCTTTTAGAATCTAGAGGAAAACATCCATTAGAAAGCAATAAATAAGTAAACACCTTAAATTAGAATGTAACTTACGTGCTAGGCCCACTGGATTAATGTTGGCGCGTGATCTGGCAACTGGCTTCCAAACGCACGCCTGTACCTGCGCGTTCTGCACAGAAAATGTCCCCACCCACCCACATTTAGATCTGTACGGGAGGAGTCTGTTCTGGTTTTTAAAAAAATCAGTTGTAAGTATTTAATGTAATTTTCTATTGATTTCATTTAAAAACAACATCTTACTGATGGTACACTCAAAGGCAGACACCAGATTCTCAAGCAGGCAAACGTTCCTTAGGAATAAATGTTACCATTACGTGCTTTGAAAAGCAGAAATGCCATCTCTGGAATGCGCCCTGTGTGGACAAGGGAGGCCACAAGTAGTCTGCTTTGCTGGTTGGGTGTGACCTGCTGATTCCAGGGCTCTGTGGGGCCCTGTGGCTGTCCCTGCAGCATGTGGGATGTTCTTTCAGGGGCACAGTGGCTGGCGCTCTGGGAAGGTGGACAGGTGGTAGCTGAGATTTGTTATTGTTTTGTTTGGCATTTACCTAACTGAAAGCCATTTCCCCCAGCGTCAGTATGAAATACCTTTTTTGTTTTTGTGATTTTGGGGGGTTTATTTTTGTCAGTGCTTCTTATATTACTGTCTTGGAAGAGCCGTAGGGTTAAAGAAGAGTCTTGGACCACCCCAGGCAGTGTTTTCCAGTGGAGGAAATGTCCTAAAATCACTCAAAATCTGCAATGACACATAGCTCCCAAAATTCAAGCACAATTTTTATCTTCCTGAAAGTTGTCGTGAATGAAAAACAGTCAATACATAAGAACCCATAGTTAGCCGTCCAAGGCCAAGGGAGGCCTGCGTGCCTCCAGCGGGCAGGGCCGGAATCCCGGAGGTTAGGAGGCGTTTCTCTCGTGGCTGCAGGGACCCGAGGGCCCAGAGCTTGGGCTGCTGTTCGTGAACTGGTGCCTCCCTCTCTAAGCAGCTGCCATGTCCTCTCTGCCCGTGGCAGTTTCGACTTCCGCAGAGCCTCTTGTTGGTACCTCCACCCAGATCCTGTCCTCTTTTAACAAAGAGGGGATGCCACTACCCAGGTGTCCTTCCAGAAGGATTCATGGCCACCCGGCCCCTTCCTCCAGCCTCCAGGCCCTCCAGATTGAGCACCGCTCCCCTCTTTCCTCGCTTATGTTTGTTCACGGCCACCACTGTCCGATGGCCCAGTGCTTTGGGCCTGGAAGGCTCTCCCCACGGCCCCCTCTTCTGCTCCAGCTCGCAGCCGGGTGCCTCACCCCTGTGCCCAGACTTGGTGCTGATCCCAGGTGGTGGATTTTCTAGAAGCAGAGTTTGGGCCGTGGCCCACCGAGGGCCTCAGGAAGGGCAGCTGGGCACCGTTTCCAGGTGTTCAGTACCCGACGGCCCCTTTGGTGGCGACCGAGGTGGAACGGAAGTTTGTGTTTTCCCTCTCACGTGCTCTTCCGCGTCGATGCCTCGTTTCCGAGCGAGGGCCCCGGGCTCCCGCTGGCGCGTCCTGACGTCCCTTGGTGCCCTGTAAGTTGATATTCTTGCTAAGTCCTGCTAAGCCCATCAGGGGTTTCTTTCATCCCTTGAACTCGATGCTGCCAACAGGCTGAATTTAGTGGTTACTTATCTCATCTCAACCCACCTACTGAGGTAGGATGTTTTACTCTGCTAGTTTAAAAGAGAGACACATTTCCATACTTTGTCACCGAATTTCCATGAGAGGTTTGGGGAGTGGGCAGGCTCCTTCCCGGACTTGTTCCTGGGGCTCGGGAAGTTCTGTGAGCAGGTCTCACTGTCCCCGCAGGCTGGTCCTGCTGGATGTATGGGACCTGCTCTGTGGCTGGGGCCCCAGGGCCTGCCTGGTTATGCGGTTTAGGTCTGTTTGCTGTGGCCTTCCCTGTGGCCACTTCCGGCTGGGAAGGACCAAGTACTGGGCGTCCGAGGCAGCCCTGGTGATAGGTTTCCGGGGTGGGTGGTGCCTTCCCTGTCCCATGCCTAGACTCCCTGCTGCTCGCCCGGCCTCCTGGGCCACCTCTCAGGTGGGGCGTGTCCTGGGCCAGCAGCAGGGAGAAGGCTGCCTCTCCTCGTCCTCTGCCAACCCCTGCTTCCCAGCGGGAGTGAGCCGCAGGGTGGGGGTGGCAGCCCCATCGTGATACCTGCAGTAGAGACAAGAGCAGCGCACGGTTATTAAGTGCTCACTGAGCACGGGGCTCTTCATGAGGTCTGGCTCCAACGCCCCGATTCTGTTATAATCACTGTCATTCCTCAGATGTGCAGACGTCGAGAGTCTACTCTGAGGTCTCAGCTGGGAGGGGTGCAGCTGGGATTTGAACCCAGGCCGCTGGGCCCTTCGTTCATTCACACCTCTGTGCCAGGTGCTCTGGTGGGTGCTGGGGACCCCACCCCAAGTGGCCTGGGGGATTCTGAGTCTGGGCTTTTATTGTGATGCGGGTGAGCTCCTGCTCTTTGGCCTCCATGAGAGGTGAGGGGTTTTGTGAGGACAGGTCAGAGGCAGGGCCTGGGACGGATGGGGAGGGGAAGGCAAGGCCATCCGGGACCTGCAGCTGTGGGCTGCGCAGACGGCCCCGGTGTCTGGTGGGGGAGTAGCGTGTGGGTGGCTGGGCACGTGAAGCCACAGGTGTGCACGGGGTGTGGGTATTTGTGCTCTGGCTGTGTGTCGGGCCAGTGGCCCTCAGAGCTGGTGCTGGGGAGAGAGGCTGAGAACATCCCTGTCAAAGGGGAGCCGCCAGAAATGATGCTCTCTAGAGGGGACTGCAGTCCAGAGGGACGTTCAGGGCCCTCTAATATAGGGCCAGAGTCCCCCACAGGGCTTGGCACGATTCCCCCTAACTTTTCTGAATGCTGCATTTAGAAACACTGCTTGCGAATGCAACCGTGAAGTTGGCATCATCCTCTGGGCCTGCAGAATAACTTAGACATAGTCTAGTATCAGCCTGTGTGTGACAGAAGTTTGCCATTGACTCTGGGATATCTGGTTCCACGTGGGAATTCTAATTCCATCCATCAGTAAGAAGTGTTGAAAGTGTTTTCAACCCATGGGCTCTGTGGCCGGGCAGATCCACGGGAGCTAAATTACGGCCCCACGGATGAGTCCAGTGGACGATGCAAATGCTGCAGCAGAGTAGGGTGGCCACGGTCCGAGTTCCCTGGAACTGCTTCCCCAGATCTGGCAAAACAAACAGAACAAAGAAACACGTCTCACATGAATCTCGCACAGTGAGAACGTCGTGGGTAGGAACGGTCACGTGCATCGTGGGGCAGCAGGAACTTCTAATGGGATCGTTAGGTGGTTGGTTTCGATGAAGTCTGGAGGTGCTTATGTAGATTTAAGTTATACTGTTTTCGGGTTTTAATCCAACCTTGGTATGTTGTCTGTCACTTTGGAAGTGGCAGGAGGCTTTTGACCTGGGGAGGAGACAGTGGAAGGACGTCAGAGAAGGACCAGGGCTGTCAGCTGGAACTGCCACTTTGGCCCACGGAGGCAGCTCGAAAACAGTGGTGCGGCTTCTCTGTCCCCACGGCAGGTCTTAGGCTGTCTGTGCCGCGGCTGCGGAGGAGCACCTCTGGGTGGACGGGATCCTTTGTTTCCGAAATGTAATGAACTTGGGTTTCTGGAGTTACTTTGTGCAGCAGGTAGCTTTGGTGTTCCCCGTGAGGAAGAAAAAGACACAGAGTCCTTATTCTGGAGCCTCTGGAAGGATGGGGTTGGGATCACTGAGTTATCAGACGCCAGCGGTTACTTCCTGGCTAGGTCTTCATCTTCCGACAGTCCGGGTATCCCGAAGGCTCGCCAAGGCGAACTTCTGGTTCCACCCCCGAAGTTCTCCCCTTCTCCTTCCCCGGGTAGATTTTATGGGCCACGAAGGCCCTAAATGTCATCTTGCCATGCTCTTGCCCTACTGGCTCAGCGGCCTTTAATTGCTTGGAACACAAGCCTGACCCCGCGACGCGAGTTTGTGCCGTTGGCCGGGCTCCTTCTCTGCGGCGACAGCGGGGGCGGGGGGTGGGGAGGGGCGGACGTGCTCGTATGGCCTGTGCTGTACGTCCCCAAATGCAGAATGGTTTCCCTCTTTCCACCATGAACTTGTACAAAACGCTGGTTTTCATTCTGGGCAGAACACAGTCTGTTTACTGGAGGGGTCTCGGGAGGAGCCGTGGACAGAGCTCAGCAGGAGTCGGGGGGAGCGTCTCCTGGGTGCTCCCGAAGAGTGTTTTGGTCTCTTCACAGTTTGTGTGACTACAGGGGACGATTGTGTCCGTGATATAAGTGTACATGCCAGAAAATAGCTGGTGCCACTTTGAAGTATTTTGACTAATACATTTTATAAAAATGTACCTGTGTGCCTACTTAAAATAAAATATCATTATTTAGGAAAAGGGTGATTTCTCATCATGCTTCACCTTTTAGGGGGATAAAATATTAGAAGATGCAGGAGTGGAATGTTTTCCCTGGGAATTCCTCAGGAGTTGTCATGTTCGGCAGTGTCCTGGGGAAGTTTGGCTCAGGGGGAGGGACCCTGGACTTCCTCACAGCAGCTCCCGCTGGCTTCGGGGCACAGCCCGAGTGCGTGCGCGTGGATGGGCAGCTGGGCCTACGGGCCCCCGCAGGTGGCAGGGGCGTGGGCTTGCGGTAGGGCTGGCAGGTCATGTGGGCCGGGAAATGGGACAGACGCCTCACCTGCTCGTTTTCCTGACCGTGCCACTGGCCTTTCTGCTACGGGTTCCCTTTCCCAGAGGACCCTGGCCTGGGCCTTTCTGGTCACTGGTGTCTACACCGTCACACCCTTTTGCTCAGTGGGGGCCTCTGTGTGCCCTGAGAACCCCAGACCCCTTCCCTTGCCAGGTGCGAGCTGTGGATCCCAGGTGCGGATTCAGGACTCCTGTCCGGGGGAGGGGCCCCCTCCCGGGTGGCCGTGCCAGATCTAAGGCTTTCCTTGGCCCTCTCATCTCCCCAGAGGCACTTGGGCACTTGACGTTTGTCAGGTGGAGGCTGTACCCTTGCGGAGCTGGGTGTGATCGAGGTTATTCCTACACATGAACTGTATGGAGTCAGGACTTAAAGGAAACTCAGGGTGAAACCTGCTCTGGGGTTAGGAATTCTCTGGGTCAAGCAGTCACCTTCTGGCCTGGCTCCTCACTGCGATTCCCCGGGAACTTGGTTGGGGCCGCACGTCCTGCCTGCAGGTCCCTGCAAGACCTGCTCCCCCTGTGCCTTTCCCGCCCCCACTGGAGCTGTCCCCCGCCTGGGCCCTCCTACTCTGTGCTCTGCACCCCCAGGCTTGAGGTCATCCCCAGAGAGGGATGCCACAGCCCCTTCCTGCCCCATGGGATGACGTCAGAGCTGTGCAGGAGCAGGAGGGGGTGGTGGGCCGGGGTGGTGTCCTGGCCCCACCTGGTAGAAGCCGGGCAACGTTGGACCAGTCCTCACCCTCTTCAGGCCTGGCCTCTAGAGGACTGGGACCTCCCAGATGAAGGGAAGGGACTTTGTACACTGTCAGGTGGGTGTGAGAGTCAGTCCTCACTGTCTTCTATAATTCCATAAATGGGATTCCATGTACTTCCATAATTTAATAATTCTGGTAACTGTAATGGATGTTGCTGTGCCGCATAGCACCCCCCGCCCCCTCCCCAGCTGTCTGCACCTGCCGCGTTGTTTAGCCAGCCCTGGGTGACAGCTGCATTGTTGGGGGGGCAGCTTCAAGAAGCCCCCAGTGGATGAGGGTGGAGGAGGTGTCCCTAGAGCGCAAGGGCTGCTGTGGGCTCTGCCTTCCCTGCCTGACTGTGGCTGCTCTCAGCCCCTGTTGGCGTCCCAGCCCCTCTTGTCGTCTGTTCCATTCTGTGCCCTTTGCTCTGCCGGAGGTCACCTGCTGTGGGCGGGTCCCAGTGTGGCCGGGGCTGGCTCTGGGCCGGATGGGCCTCAGTGTGTGTCCCCACGTGGTGGCAGTGACTGGAGGCGTGGGTGGGGCTGGTCTCTGGACTTGTCTGTGCAGATGTACAACATGCTGCCCTGGCTGGACCGTGGGTGGGAACAGCGGCCAGGAGGTGTCCGTGTGCTGGGTCCCTGGGTTCTGTGGTCCTGATAGCAAGGTGTCACTGCTGCCCACTGGCCACACGTGTCTAACTCCAGGACTTACATGGGGGGAGCTCTGTGCTCATCAGTTGGTGCTGAGTTGTGAGGCCAGTCCTCAGGGCTGGGGCCACACAGGTGTGGCAGCTGTTGTGTTCTCGAGGAGGTCCCTGTTGGCCGGAGTGTGCAGGACAGATAGAAGGTCACTTATGCCTAGAATGACAGCACCGGGTCCTCCCATGGGAGCCAAACAGGACAGGATCCCATCGTCCCCGTTTTACGGCTGATCCGAGCCTGTCCCCTGCTCTACTGCGGGTGCTGGGGCAGTGGAAGGCCCCAGTGGCGGCAGGACCCTCAAGAATCTTCCCTGTGAGAAGCAGCTCTTAATGTGGATGCTTTCCTGGTCTGTGCCCTTTCCCTGGAGGGTACCACTCTTAGGGCCCCAGCACTAACAGCTAACATTTTGGGATAGGTATGTGCCATGCAATGTTTGGGAGATACTTATCACAGAACGTTAGATGTTGTCTGGTTAGATCACCACCAGGCACACAGCAGGCTCTCACTGAAGGTGAGCTTACCATGCTCCTCATCCAGACGTGATCCCAGCAATCCAGAGTGCTCCAGTTTCCAGAGGGCTGTAGAAAGTTCTAGAAGTTTCCAAAAGTCCAGCTTTGCACAGAAAACGAATTCAGGCTTCTTCAGGGGCTAACCTGGGTCTGTGTGTCCTGCTAACTGCGGGTCTGACTGTGGCAGGAGAGACTCAGATGTGGATGTGGAAATTGTGCCTCAGTCACCAGCAGCTAGTTCGGCGCCTGTGGAGTTGCCGGCCTTCGTTTCGTCTCCGGGATCCCTTCTTCCCAACTGGAGCAGAAAGAGCTTATGAGGGAACAGGCCGGAAATTGGAGGCAAACGAGGGGGAGTGAACCTGGAAACTCCCAGCCCCACCACTAAGCATGCCACTTAATAGTATGCAAATGAGCCAGTCGTCAAACAATTACCCAGAGTGACTCATTTACATCGGCCCTGAAATGAGGATGCATGAAGGGAGGTGGAGGGAGAACCCACCAGGAAGGAGCACCTGGAGGTCCCTGTGTGCTGTGAGGGGCCTCAGAATCAATGGTATTTATTGAGCACCTACTATGTACAGGGGACAGATGACACTTGACCCCAAGGAGCTATCAAAGATAGAGGTGGAGACCTCTTCAGTGCCCACTGGACCCTGTGCAAGTGCCAGGCAGGGCTTGCGCTGAGACCCGTGGAGAACCCAGGGGAGAGGGGCATCTCTGCGGGGAGTGTGGGAGGATGCTGAGTCTTCGAGGGCGGAGAGGACAGGCTTCCTTCAGGCACGCCCTGATCAGGGAGTGAGAGGACAGGGCAGATACTGCCTCCTGAGGGGCCAGGTTCCATCAGGGCTAGGTTGTCTGGAAAAATGCACGATGGTCAGTAAATTTGAATTTCAGATAAGCAAGGACTCCTTATCCTAAAACATTAGTTGTTGCTTATGTGAGATTCAGGTTTAACTGGGTTTCCTGTATTTTTATTTGCCACATCTGGCAACCCCAGTCTGGGCAGGGCATGGGACGCGGGGCCTTGGGCTGTGTCCCGGTGCGGTTCTCTCTGGAGCATGGGAGCGCAGGAGAGGAGGCCGCGAGAGCAGGTGGTGCGGTGGGGCTCAGTGGTGAGAGGGGCAGGGACAGGCTGCACCCACGGGCATTGTGGGGTGGGGGCCCGGGGGAGGAGGTGGGATGGGGTGCCCGGCCTGCCCCGCAGGGTCCTTTCCAGGTGGGCTCTGACCCCACTGCAGACACAGGGAACCATCCTGGGGCCTGGTTGATGAGAACAGAGGAGGTCAAGTGAGGCTCGGCACCGGGGTCTTTAGGGGATGTTGGGACGCAGCACGGGCATCGCGCCTGCGGGGCCGCAGCAGCCTTCCCGCCCGGCCCAAGGGGCTACTTGACACTCAACAGCTTCCGAGGGCTTCAAGATCCTTTTTCCTTCTTTTGTGTTTGAAGGAATCGCTTTAATTCTCTAATCGAATACCAGCTATGCCGCTGTGCAGGCTGGTTTCAGCCCCTGAGCCGTCTCTAGACACTCGCTGCCAGTTTCAGCGGGCGTTCCTGCTCGGAGCCGGCTCTCGCTCCCCGCACCCCTTCACCCCTCACCCTGCGTGTGTCACGGCAGTTATCATTCTAAGCCTCTGTTTCAAGAGTTCGCGCCCCCCCCCCCGTGATCTGTTGCTCGTGGGTCTGCGTGGCGCCGTTGCCTGTGCACGTGTGCCCGCGTGTGCGCCCAGAAGTGGCTGCGGGGAGGCAGATAACGATCACCGCCGTGGAATCAGGACTGACCCTCCTCCGCATCCGTGAATCAGGCTGATTCCAAGCGAATGAGATTTTAATCACCTGTCACTGCCGCCCGCACTTTCTCTATATTTATGATAATTTTTTTGGTCTTTTTATTGAAATCAATGTTGACTGAATCAAGTAATCCTGATTAGCAATCTCACTGTACCCAGTCAAGAGTGAAATGCATCCCAGCCCCGTTGGTACACTGAGCATTCTGAAATTGAAAAAAAAAAAAAAAAAAAAAAGAAAGGAAGAAAAGAAATAGATGAAGTTTGTTTGCTCGGTTACAGGTGAGGGCCGGCGTTTGAGGATGCCGCCTAGTTTTAGTTGGTCGGAAGCTCAGCCTCCGCCTGGTGTGGCAGCATCCTGGCTCCGTGCGCCAGTTCTGCAGTTTTTGTGACTTCATGGTGTTGGACAAATGACAGCTGACCTAATTTTAGTTTGTTTCTGTGGTTTGAAATGTGAAATTTGCAAGGAGAAAAATTGTGCAGAAGGGCAGTGTTTTTCCCGGGGAGGTGTCGCAGTGCCGCGCTGCGCGTGCTGGGTGTTCACAGCCCTGCTCAACACACCGCTTGGAAATGGTGACGTATTGATCTTTGAGGCGATGGGGATAAGCTGTGAAGGTGACAAGTAAATACAAGCTTCGAAAGCTCTCCTTTCCCTTCTCGGAGAGGGAGCCATCGGTCACAGAGCGGCACTGTTGGTGCGGTGGCCGCGCTGGCATGTGGAGGGGCACCTGTCCCCACGTGCCGCGCAGGTGGCGCTGGTCGCCATGTGGGTGGGGCGGTGCAGAGAGGGCCAGGGGTGAGGACCACAGCCAGGGATTGTCTCCCTCACTGTGGGCTTGTTTCTTGGAGGTTCTTTACTCCATCTGTTGAGCAACGAATGCCCCGCGTGAGAGGCGGGTTATCCACTAAGGCCTCCGTCTTAGCGTTCTATCGTTACGAAAGAGACAGTGACGCCTCCTGCTTCCGAGAGATTGCTTAGAAAGTCAAATGACCTCCCGGGTGCCAGCGGAGTGCTCCTGTCCCCCTGTGTGTTCACGCCTGTCAGGGCAGCAGCTTCCTTCATCGTGGCCCTCACCTCTGCCCTGTCGGGTGGAGACGAGGGGAGGGGCAAAGCTCTCTCCTCTTCCCCGGGTGGCTAGATGTAGCCTGCTGACCACAGAGGACCACTGAGTCTCGGCTTGGTCACCTCTGAAGACAGCTGCACATTTCAGGATGGGTGCGTAGGGGGACATTTGGGTTCCAGGACCCCAGGGTTCTCCAGAGACCCACTTAAACTGGCCCTGCAGGGTCCCTCCTCCCTCGTCCGGTGGGTCTAGAAGAACAGGCACAGAGCTGCCCAGGGAGCTTGAGCTCAGTAGGCCTTGCTTTATGAAAGCAACAGAACATATTCTGCTGAAACGATCGGTGGGCCCAAATTGTTTCTGTCACCAAGGCTGGTAGAGAAAGAATGAGAAGACTTCGTTTTTAAACATTCAGGGTGCACTTTGGATGGTTGGCCCTGTGTTGGGCGTCGCAGACATCAAGAACAAGATAGGATCAGACCGTGGCCTGGAACCCAGGGAGCTCAGGGTCTCAGCCCAGACAGGCATGGCACCAGTTGGGGCGATTTGCTATATGCCATTTAGGGGCCTTTTCTCAAAGAGGTGACCTGAGTGGAGTCACTACTTCCAGGGCATGTGGTTGTATGGTGCTGGGGTCCCCTCTGGCCATCAGGATCCTCAGCGTGAAGGGCAGAGCTTCACTGCCACACTCGGGCCCTCACCTTGGTCTCGAGGGGATGGTGCTAGAGCACGCTTGATCCCAGGAAATCGTTAGGGGTCTGTGCTGTCCCCACAATGACCTCACGTCAAAAAATATCCCTGAGATATCAGGTCCTCAACTGCTTTTCTGCTAATTTTAAATGCCATTCTGTCCAGAGCATAGAAAATACAAACCCATGTGCATTTGCCAGAGTTTTCCGGAGAGACAGAACCAATAGGATACATGTATATATTTACATGTATGTTGATATATGAGAGGGGATTTGTTAGGTATTGGCTCAGGTGAGGGAGCTGGTCTTTCCCTAGGGAGGCTGAGGATCCCACGACAGGCCGTCTGCAAGCCCGAGACCTTGGGATGCTGGTGACGTGGCTCAGTCCAAGTGTGAGGGCCTCAGAATTGGAGAAGTTGGTGGTGAAACTCTCAGTCCGAGACCAAAAGCCTAAGAGCCTGGTAGGGGGCTGGGCACTGGGGGGCTGGAGTGCTGCTGCCCAAGGACAGGAGGGGCCGCGTGCATCCAGACCCGCGGACCGGCCTTCCTCTTTGTGTTCCAGCCACTTGGCTGGTGCCCGTCTGCACTGACGGTGGGCCTTCCCCACACAGCTCGCTCAGACGCACTTGCTGGTCCCCTCTGGACACACCCAGAAGTAATGCTTGACCAGCTCTCTGGGTACTCCTTGACCCAGTCCCGGTGGCACTTGAAATGACCTGTCACACCGTAGTTCTGTGGGCTCTCATTTTTATGGCTAGTTAGTAACTCAGAGCTGGGTGGTGCCTCTTCTTGTGGCTCCCACAAAATTACTGTGTATGTGTGTGTGGGGTCCCCTCTGGCCATCGGGACCCTCGGTGTGCAGGGCAGAGCTTCACTGCCTCATTGAATGGGATCCCCGTGCTCCATGACCGTCTCTCGTGCACAGATCGTTGGCCCAGTACCTGGCGAGGCCTCCCGGGGGTGGGTCCTGGGTGCTTCCATCCAGCCGTGTTTCTGATTTGAGTCTTTGCTTCAGACTCAGTTCCCATCTTACGGCTATTAACAGCGAATCAGCAAGCTTCCCGACGCGTGGTGAAGAAGGCCGTTCTGCAAATGTTTACGTAGCATCGAGCGTGTCCCACTTAGTTCTCATGCACACTGGCCGTGTTTGTGCTAAATCTGGTCCTTGCCAGGAGCGAAACCTTCGTCTGTCTGAAGTGTCTGGGCACAGCTGAGAACCTAGTAGGGGTCGCCTGCAAGGGCTCCTCGAACCCCAGACCTCTCTGGCTCTTTTAATAATATTGCCGCAAACTCCGCAGGATACACTGCGGATGGATTGTAACATGCATGAAAGACATGGAAAAGTTCACAGAACAGACCAGAAGGGCAGTGGCAACCAGTGTTCACCTGGTAACAAACTGAATAATTGCCAGTTACGACAGGAGCACTCTGTGCAGATCTAGGTGGAGGGTGCTGAGCAGCACTCGGGGCGGACAGGGTGCAGCGAGCCGCGTTCCTTGGCCCTGTGGGGAGGAGGACGGCCCACGCCTCCCAGGAAGCACTTGCCGAAGTGTCCTGTGAGCCATAGTGTTCCCCCGTTCCCCGTCTCGGAATCTCCCCGACAGACACGGAAATGCAGACGAAGATTTATGAATGAAGAGGTTCACCGTGTCGTCGTCACAATAAAAAATAGGAAACGTCCTCTCCCACACGGGGGGCGGCGAAATAAA
>RJWJ010008661.1:0-52654 GCA_004363605.1 Indri indri
TTTTTTTTTTATCTGTGAAACAAACGCTTCATGTTTTCCTGTAATGGAAGGTGCACTGTCTGTACATATACTCACTAAATTTACCAAATTCAGTCCAACTTCATGACATTTATCTTGAAAGTTGTTTGAAGATATTTATTCCCAATGTTCTGTTTGCAAGAGCACCCAATGGGAGTAACTCTTTGTAGCAAAGAAAATCTTCTGTTATGACCCAAATGAAGTATAAAACCTGTACCGAGTCAGTAGCATCAGTTGATTCATCCAAAGGGATTGAATAATATATATTTTCCTTTGGAAGTATTGCATGAAGTTGTTCTGTTAAGTTGAAGGCTAATTCATGCTGCCGATCAGTTATGTTTCTCCTTGAAAGAGGCAGTTGTTTGTACTTCGAAATGTTATCAGTTTCTAAGCATCCTACAGCTTCGACAATGCATTCTTTCACAATTTCTACATCACTGAATGGCTTCCCCTTTTCCCCCCGAGCACATAAGCTCCTTTATAAGTTGCTTCTGTGGCATTATTTCTAGGTCTTATTGCTGCTTGAAAGAATTGTCTTTACTTTTGTTTTTCATTTTTAAATTTCTGCAATACAGCCTTTTGTGCCTCTCCCTCTAATTTAGAATATTTGTGGTCCTTATGAGTGTTATAACACTGATGAGCATTGAATTTCTTTAATGTTGATATTGCAGTATCACAAAGCAAGCAAATCATCTTATCTTTAGCAGAAACAAGATAATATTGCAATCCCCAATCTTCATTAAAAAATCTGTTTTCTTCCTTCAGCGTTCTCTTGGTCTTCTTTGACATGATGGGTTGTTAAGCAGACAGATCTAAAAAATACTCTCGAGCTGCGCAACTATTCACAAATTCCACTTCAAACAGAAGCACAGTGCACCATTGTCAAAAGCTGATAACAGACTGGTGTACTTGACCTCATGAACTCTTGCCAACCAGCCTCAGGTGGTAGTGGTGCCAGTCAGGTGGGGGAAGTTAGAACTAAATCATGACAATAGCAGCTGTCAATTTAGTCCTTATGGTTTACTAATGTTCTAATTGTGCTGGTCAATCTGAGAGGATTATTTCATTGAAACTCATTTTATTCTTTGGTATTTTAAATACGTTCATTTTAAAAATAAAATAAAAATATAAAAGACAAACAAAAATGTGTTAGTAAAAACAAAGGATTTGTTTTGTAAAATTTGTGTTCAATCGAAAGGCCACACTTAAGGACCTACAAGGCCACTGTTTCCCTACTTCTGTCCTAGAGATTACTCTATATGTATGTCACATTTTTCAAAGTTATTCATTGTGTGTGGATACCATAGTTTATTCAACTCTCCCCTGATAATAGAAAGACATTCTCATTCTTTACAATCCTTGGAAAATACGAATAGTGCTGCAATGCACATGTCATTACACATATTCTCCAAGGTATATTTAGGACAGATCCTAGATGTGGAATTTCTGGGTCAAAGGGTAAATGCGTTTTTGCTAGTTACTGCTCAATTTCCTTCCATTGGGTTCCATTTTGCATGACCACCGGCAGTGTATGAGAATGACTATTTCTCTGTGGAACTAGAACTTTAACGAGTAATTTTATCTTACCTTTTCTTCAATCTCAGTTTACTTTTAGCTTGTATTTTAGAGAATATAATTCAAATTTCTCTCTAGCGGTCACAAGTCTGTGTGTGCCATGAGAATTTAGTGACCGCTGTTCCGAGGTGGTATGACAATGGGCAACTCGGCTCAGTTTAGAATTTGTGTTTTCAATGTGCTGGAGATTTCAGGGCAGAACTGAGAAAACAACAGATACATTTGGAAATGTGGAGAGTTTTGCAGCTTCTCCTGATTCTGATGCTCATTGGGTAACCTCTCTTAAATTTATTTAAAGTAATTTAAAGAATTTCAAATCCATATTCACTTATAAACACAAAAGTATATTACAAAGAAATCTTTATTTTTTAAACTATTTTTCCTTGAACTTAAGATTGTATTTATTTTAAAACCTATAATTTATTTAATAACAGGCTTTAAGGGAAAAATGTTACAATGAAAATATACATAGATTCTAAGGTGCCTTTTGATTTCAGAATTATTGAAGTGTAAAACAATCAGGTTTTTAAAATCAAGGAAATGTGGCTTCATTGAAAACAGAGAGATAATTATACTTGTCATTTTTTAATCTTGAAATACATAATAATTCATACATTACTGTTCATTCATTTATGGTTTGGTTTTCTTTGACCTACTTAGCCTCTGGAATATGTGTCACTATCATTTCTCCAGGTCTTAAGAAGTCATTTTTCAAAACCAAAAGAAAAAAAAAAGTCATTTTTCCTATTTTGCAAGGTACTTTTGTCATATGAAAAACTCAAATGTGGTGTGTTGTTTCCAAAGTTAAGACTATATTTGGTAAGACAGATTTGCACAGTGGCCAAAGTATGGTTTGAGACCTCTGGCAAGAGAATAAGGTTTTCATTACATTAGGATGCAGAGGGAAGTTTGCAGGTATCAATACAGAACTTTCAGGAAACTTTTTAGAAAGTTAGGAACCACTGAAGAGGAAGGTTATCATTCAAGAAAAGTTATTTTAGTTAATGTAACAGGCAAGAAGAGATCTGAGAGGGGTAGGAGGAGAAAGAGAAGAAAATTGTCATTCCTTCAGGATTTGCCCTCTGTGACTGTCATTTTTGAGGCATGTTTTGCAAGTCAAATAAGCAAGGACCATTTTTGACACAGTTATCTGTGATTTTGAATACAGCTCAAATGTCTTTAGAACAATTGAAAAAAGGCTCTGCTTATAAAGAGAAGATTTAATGGGGAAACATTGAGGTGTCTTCACTAAAATTTATTTGGGTTCCAATTTGAAGGGATCTCAGCTATTTTAGTTATGCGAAAAGGAATGTGCCCCAGTGTAGATTTACAACTTATCTTTTACATTGATTCATTAGGAAAACATATGTATATATGTGTTTCACTTTTGTTGACTGATTTTTGTATTGTTATCGCTTGAGATGGGCTTCTTGTACTGAGAATAAATTGGATAGAGACTAATTATGACATAAGTTGGGAGCCAATTCTAATTTAGCTTCATGGAAGTATTGTTTTTACTTTGTTTTAATTTTTCTGTTTGTTTTGGTTGAGTAGGGGGCAGGATGTTGGAAAAGATGAAATTGTGGAATTAATCATGGCTTGATCATAAAGGACCTTTTGTCCTCTGCTAAGGCACTTAGACCTTACCCAAGGGCAAACGGGAACCATGCCGGGTTTTCGTTAGACAAGTGCCATGAGGTAAAGACTTGCTGTGATTGTGACCGTGATTGGGACACTAAATTGGATGAAAGGACAGAATTAGAAAGAAGGAAAACAGTTCAGGAGACTTTTGCAGTAATTCAAGAAAAAGTTAGTGGTAAGTGGAGGAGGTGACAGGTAACGGGCAGATCGAAGACCTGTGGCAGTGAGCAAGGAAGTGACTTTGAGTTTATCCATGTGGGTGCTGAGAAGGGAATGGAAGAGTCAGGAATGTCTCCCAGATTTCCTGTTTTGGCAACTGGATAGAAACCAATATTGCTCATTGAAGTAGGGAACACAGGAAAAAGAGGAGCAGGCATTTTATGGAGTAAAATGGTGAGTTTGGCTTTGGATTTGTCACTCTTGGGGAGCCCATGGAATACCCATGTGAGTAGGTACACTAGGCAGTTGGAAATCTGGGACTGGAGCTCCAGGTTTGAATCCCAGTTTGAGGAATAGATTTTGGATTTGTGCGTACAATGACGATACATGAAACCATGGGAGTGTGTATGATCAGCCGTAAAGAGTATTATTAATAGAATGAGAAGAGAATAGTCTGTGGTGGACAGAACTCTGGAGAACCCTGACATTTAAGAAACAGGCAGGAGAAGAGGACCCCTGAAAGAGAGCAATGAGTAGCGAGAGGAAAAAGGGAGCAGCAGTAATGTGTTGTCAAAAAAGCCAAAACAGGAGGGCATGTCGAGAGGGAGGGAGTGGGCTGCTGTGTCAGCTGGTAGAGTTCAATTAAGTGAGGAATGAAAAGGGCAGATGGAATTTAGCAGCACAGAAGTCAGTGGAGTTCATGGTGTCTACAGTTTTTCTGGAGCAGTGAGTGTAGAAATGAATGAGAGGAGAAAGTAGAACAAATGGTGAGTGTAAGTGATTTTTTTTCTAAATCGATTATGAGAATTTATATAATATATAAAAATACCTTAGCCTAATAGTTTTTTTTTAAATTGAGATGCAAGTCAGATAACATGAGATTAACTATTTTAAAGTGAACAATTCATGGCATTTAGAGCATTCACAATGTTGCGCAACCACCTCCTCTATCTAGTTCCAGAACATTTTCATCGCATTGAAAGGAAACCCCATACCCATTAAGCAGTGGTTCCCCACTCTCCACTCCCTCCAGCCCCTGGCAGCTACCAATCTGTGTTCTGTGGATTTCTTCTTCTGGATATTTTATGTAAATTGGATTATATAAAGTGTGACCTTTTGTGTCTAGCTTCTTTCACTTAACATAATGTATTCAAGGTTCATCCGCGTAGCATGTACCAGTACTTCATTTTCATGGTTGAATGGTATTTCATTATAGCTATATGCCATAATTTATTCATCCATGCATCTGATGATGGGCATTTGGGCTATTTCTATGTTTTTTGGCTGTTGTGAATAGTGCTCTGTGAACATGCACGTATATGTTTGAGTACCTTTTTTCAATTTATTTGGGTATACAGGTTGAGCATCCTTAATCTGAAAATCAGAAATCCCAAATGCTCCAAAATCTGAAACTTTTTGGACACCAACATGATGCTCAAAGGTCATGCTCAAAGTAAATGCTCATCAGACCATTTTGGATATTGGATATTTGGATTTGGGATGCTCAATCAGTACATATATGTAAATATTCTGAAATCTGAAAAAATCCAAAGTCCAAAACACTTCTAGTCCCAAGCATTTCAGGTAAGTGATACTCAACTTTTATATTTAGAAGTGGAATTGATGGAACCTAATGTAGTTTTTCAAAACTATACTTTTCTGTAATACTAATGGAGAATCCATAGGAAGCATTTTTTTTTTTTTTTTTGAGACAGTCTCACTCTGTCACCCATGCAGTGGCATGATCATAACTCACTGCAGCATTGAACTTCTGGGCTCAAGCGATCCTCCTGCCTTAGCCTTCTGAGTACCTGGGACTACAGACGTAAGATACTGTGCTGGCCATTTGTTAAACTTTTTTGGGAGATGGGGTTCTTGCTGTGTTGCCCAGGCTGGTCTCAAACTCCTGGACTCAAGCGATCCCCTCACTTTAGCCTGCCAAAGTGCTGGGATTATAGGCGTGAGACATGGTACCTGGCCAGCATTTTGCATTGTACAAAAAGTTGACTTACACAGTCTGTGTTCTTTGTATACTTTATATTCTCTTTCAGATAGAATTGGTGAAACTACCATCCAATAATTAAGCAGCTCATTAAAAAATGTATATCAACTTATGTATTTACTCAGTGTACATACATATGCATATATAATTTTTAAAGAAGGAAGTACCCACTAGAATTGAGTTTTGAGTCTTATAAAAAGAAAGCATTTCAGGTGAAAAATTTGGTTAGATCAAATCATGTAGGAGACAGAAGATGGGTATAGGGTTGGATATCTCATGGTTTATTTTTTTCTGAAGAAAATAATACAAGTCGCACTCTAGTTGGCAATAAGAGAAGGAACAGAATGATGAAGTGAACTAAAAGCACCCATGGTATTAATTTAATAGCTAGCCAACTTTTAAAATTAAGATTGTATTTTCAAAATCAATTTTTACTTACCTCCTGATAACCACTGACTCATTTATGTTTAATCTCGTGGATTGTATTTCTCTACGCATAGACACCAGTGCAGATGAAAGGAAATTTGAGTTCTATCTGTGACAAACAATCTAGCTTCCCTGTGGCTCAGCTAAACTTTATTCATAAAATAATAGATTAACAAATTCTTAGAGAGGTGGAGACAATGATTACATTTTCCATAATATTTTTGATAATTTAAAGTGACATTTGTGCTATGTCCTCAAAAGCACCATTTTCTTCTGCAGTCTTTCCTGTGTAGAGAGAACTCCTAGGAAGGTTATGGGACTGCAATTCTGCTAAACATGGCTCTGTGGCTGAATCCCCAAGGCACTGCCTACAGACTTGGGAGAGGAAATAATGTTTGCTGAGTGTCTGTTAAGTGTTCTATTTATCTGACCTCATTTAAGTCATAACAACCAGTAAGTGATAGATCCATGATAGGAATGTGGTTTGGCTACCTCCAAAGTCAGGGCTCTGTCCACCACATCAAGAATGCTAATTGGGTTTCATCTTCTGTGCTGGTTTATCGGAGTAGGATGCTGAGGACTCTGATGGGTTAGCTGTGTTTTCCACAGACAGGAAGGAGGCGGGGGCAGGTCCTATGCCTGCCATTGTTGTCCACCCCTAAGCTCTGTCATGTTACTTCTCATGGAAAGATCTGGGTGCCTTATCAGGAGAATTTTAATTTAATTCATAAACTGCATATCTGGGACAAGTCCATGGTTAATTCATACTGATTAAGGGAGGTATCTTTTGATTCTCCCTCATTTCACTTTTGCCATCTCTATTCCATGTATATCATCCAATTAACTAAACTCTAGGATTGATGCATTTATTTCTATTTGTGATATGCATTTGTTTCAGGCTGAGAAAGCTGATGGATTTGTCAACCTGCCTGATTTCACGGTTGAAAGAGCATCTGAATGCAAGAAAAAACAGTAAGTTGTCTCTCATCCTCCACAAAACTCTGAGCTACGATAATATCCCTTCATAATGTTCATCAAATGATGTGGTGATTTAGAAGTGAGTGAAGGAAACACTCAAATGTCTGAAAGTTTTGAGCATTACGGGTTGGCACCCTACATAGTAATGGAAACATTTAACCTCTCATTTTCTGGAATTTCATTTTGTGAAGCAGATGGGTTTTAAAACCCCCATGAAGCCTTGGCGTGGAATGTTGCTTATGACTGTGTCTGTGATGGAATAAAAAGCAAGCTCCCATCCAGGACTGGCAGGGAGGTCAGATGTCAAGTTTTTGTCCTTGTAAAGAAGAATGAATAGTTAGATAAGAGTCACCAGAGTTGTGGATATGATAGCAAGAACAGTTTCTCTTTCCTAGTTCATGGAGCTGTCAGAGCATGTATGGAATTGAATTCTCTGAGATGTCTTAAGCTTGGGGATTATACCTCAACATAATTTAAGTCCGTCCAAAAGATTTTAGAACTGACAGGGACCAAAGAAGTTGCCAGGTCATGGTCCTTGTTTGACTGAGAAAGAGACAGCCTGGAGAGTCTGTGACCTGCCTAGAGCTCACGGGAGAGCTGGCTCCAAACCCAAGTATCCACACTCCTAGCCGAGTGCTTTTCCCATGATAGCGTCCTGCTGTCTTTTGCATACGTGTCCTCATTCACCTTTTCTTATTATTTCTTCTACGTTTGACATCTTTTCCGGTCTTATCAGAAAGGGGCATTTCCTTATTGTCCTATGTTACTAGTTGCAGCAATTGATTGGTTGCTTTCTTCTAAGAAAATTAATAAACTGGTGTTAGCTTTAAGTCTTTGCCTCTCTTTAGTTGCCCATCTCCAGTGACACATGGGCAGTGTTCGTTGTTGTGGTTTTTGACTGGTTACTTACAAAAACCCTGGCCTGTGATGCAGGACTTCTGGTCTAAATGGTGAAATGGAAGCATTTTATTGCTTGTTCTCTTCAGTGTTTTATACTTTTCTTTTCAACTAAAATTGACCCGGTATTTTTCCTTTACTAATAAAGGGTTCTTGGATAAGGTTTTTGGTGTGTTATCACAATATGGAAGTTCCATACCTGATTATTCTCCTATAAATAAAATCCTTCTGTATATATGATTGAATTTGAATAAATACTTTGCTTGATGGAGTTGATCTGAATATTTTGAAGTGAAACCTTTATCAGCCTAAATTTTAATTTGTTGTATCTTTATAGCAAACCAGTTAGCAAGTGAAAAGGAAAGAATATACCTCAATGTTTTCAGTGGACACTATTGAGCACCTAAGAGTCCTGTTCTGGATGTCCTGACATAATAAATTGACCCTCAGCTCCCTATGTGAAACAGGGACTAGACAATAGGTATTTAATGTGACTAAGTCAGTTTTTTTGTAAATTTACAAAGCAGACAAGCTTATAATGCTTATATTTGACTTTCAGACCCATTGGTGACTGCAAACACTAATTTCTTAAATGTTTGTGCCTTTCCCCCTTTTAGTGCTTTTAAGATCAGCCATCCGCAGATCAAGACTTTTTATTTTGCAGCTGAGAACATGCAGGAAATGGACGTGTAAGTAGAGGAAATTGGTAAATCCAATCCTCATAGCAGTATGTTACTTTGGTCAGGTATTGGAATTTTAAGCATATGTTCATATCAATTACTGTTTTATTTATTTCTATTTAAGGATTAATTTCTTTAGAAGTTGTAAGGTCTTCTTGCTTTCTTCTCTACTAGTTGGAAGCATTTTGGAGAACTATGCATATCAAAATGGCTATTTTAGGAAGAGGTTGTATGATTCTTCTGAGAGAACCCCTGAGTTGAGAAAGGAATAGACAGAAGACATAAGAAAATGTGAAAATGAGACTTGCCAGTGCAGGGAGAAGGATTTGAAAGGATTATGTAATTGATTTCTCAGCTTTCTGCATGCAGAATCTCTCCACAGCATTTAACATGTGCTGTGTGATTATTGTGATGATTCATGGGTTTGTCTCCTCTTGGGGGATCCTCCTGAACATTTTGCAAAATGTCCATGCTCAGAGTATGTCTAACTTAAAGTTTTAGATGCTTAGCTCCATTTCTGGTCTGCTTTGCTTAATTAAGTGGGCTGTATGCATGGAATACTGCCAGCCCTACACGGTCCCCTACTGCTTTAGATTCAGATGTGATCACAGTGGCTGTTGCTTGAATCAGGCTGAATTTAAGGTGCTGAGCTGAGGCATCAGAAGGCATTCTATCCAAGTTAGCCCTATTCTCACAATACCTAGTGTCTCTTACTACTTTCTCATCGCCAACTGAAAATATGTTTATAGAACACCTACTATGTGCCCCATTGCAGCAGATGCTGGGCAATAGCAATTAGAAACCCACACATAATTCCTCTATTCATAGAGTTTATGCTTAGTCTATTTTATTTATTCATGGTGATTTTCTTACCTATATGCCCTGTATAATTTTTCTTTACCCTTCTGCTTTAGAAAATTAAAGCAGCTACCCTTTTGCTCTAGAAACAAAATGCAACTGCCTTTCACCAAACATGCAGACACACACACACACACACACACACACACACACACACACACACACTCACTCACACACACTTCCTACAGGACATCCGGTCAGCAGCCCTATCCAGCTAGAAGCATTGTCATCTGCCCACTGCACTCACCTCCCTACCACAGCCCTTCAGATGAGGGCAGAATGGCGTTGGACCAGAAATTTGGGAAGCCCTATGTTATAAATAACAAGGCAAGGAATTGACAATTGAGTCTTCCAACAAGTCATCGATTTGATTGGACAAAGAGAGAAATTGTTTCTACCCTCTTTCTGATTTTAGCTTTTTTCCTTGGCTTTCTTAAGCATCTGAGAAAAATGAGAGCAGGTACACAAGAGCAGAGGATTTTAAAATCTTCACAGTTCAAGCTCTTTACTTAGGTTTTTAATCTGCATTGGTAGCTAAATCCTGTTGAGTAGCAAGGCCCTGCTCTGTAAGTGGCATGTGGCTGGAATAAAGTCTTGTCCACTGATACTGGGAGCCCTGTGATAGCTGAGCAGTTAGTCCCAAGTAGACCGTTCTGGTCTTTAATGGCGGTGAAACAGCGCTGCCCGCCACCCCTTCCCCAGTGTCCCCTGCCATCCCCGGCCTTTGCTCTCTAAAAGTGCCTTGCATCTCTGGCTTTCTTCCCTGGCCACATCCTTCCGCTCATCCTGTGGCTGATTCTCTCAAAGCAGTCCTCTCTCCAGCAAGAGGTGAGCAAGACTGTTTACCAGAAAACAATTGTTTCTAAGTATTTTGTTACCTAGTGAATTTCTCCTACACAATAAAATACATTTTTAAACCAATGAAACTGTGAGACCCCTCGCTGGTCATCTGAATCTGCTGTATTTATTTCAGGCCGATTTTCTCTCTAAATCACACGGCAGAGTTTACTTAGCTGCCCGCTTCCCTTCTTCACCTCCGCAGCGTTTGTCTGCATTTCCGGTCCATTTAGCTTCGGCCCTGTGTTTTCCCGTTGCAGATGCCTATCGGATGGCAGAGGTTGCATGAGGATTAGCATAGATATGATATGTATATATAATACTCTATCCTGTGGTGGTTAAGCAAAGCCTTTCACAGTTATTGAAACCAAGATCTTACTGCCTCTGTATGCTGTGAAAGCCAGTTAATTTTACTTGAAATTCTCTTAGTGGTTATCTTTCCAGCTTACAAACAAGATATAAATTGAAATTTGAACTTGAGGTATTTTAACTCCATGTTTTTGAATCTCTCAGTGACCCTTATACTTGAAAAATGCCCATCCAGCCACTCGTAGGTAAATGTTTCATTTTATCTGTACCTGAAATATATCATAACTTATTATATTTATAATATCGTTATTGAGTTTTATTATTCCAAAGATGACTTTTTCTAATAGTCAACAATGAAATTTCTGCCTCATCCCACAAGATAATGCAGATGATATTTAGAGATTTATTTTGCAATAACACCTGAAGAGCTTCCTTTCTTACTGATGCAGCTTGTTTGAGCCAGTCCTGGGTATTACCCAGTGAGATGCAGGGGTGTAGGAGAGTGAGGGATGGCATTTGCTGTGATGAGTCCTGTTTTAGAAGTTCCCCTCCTTGGGTAACTGCGTTTCTGGATGGCGATATTCCTCTCAGGGACGATGAAGGGAAAGGTAATTAAGTTTAATAGAAACTCCACATGTTCTGCAGTGATTCTCAATTTAAAAGCACAGGGGTAAGTAATTAAGAGTAATGAAAGAGTTGGTTTCTAAGCGGAAACAGTAGCTACCTTTTTCAGTGTTTGTGGGAAAAACACTCTTGTTTTGTACATTGATTTCTTAACACCTGTTCTCCTCCAAAACACACATATTCACATCAAGTTAAAATACAACAAACTCCCAGGAAACATCTGTCATCTTCTCTTATGTAAATATAAGCCCTTTTGTGCATCCATCTATTTAGCCACAAAACGGAAGTTTTCCTAGTGCCACAATGTTTAAAAAATGTTCTCAGCAAAGAAGGTACTCCGAGCCGTGTCAGTGTGTCCTAGGAAGAAAACAGTCAAACAAGATTCTAACCAATCACCAGGTTGTCACAACAAGTAACTAATGGTTGCAATGAACAGGACATGAGTGTTGGGTAAGGGCTGAGAGGAATCTTTTCTTTATTGTCAATACTCTTCCATCTTCCTATATTTCCATGTTCTGAAATGAAGCTTAGAAATGCCCTTTCTTGTTTCAGACGCTCTCAATTCTAAACTATTTTTTGTCTTTATATTTTAAAAATTTTTTTTCCTATTTCACTTTTAGATGCTTTTTTTGGGGGGAGGATCAGCTTATAAAATTACGAATTCAGATGTAAGCTAAAAATTGTTATGGTATTTAAAAAAGTGAACCAATAGATTTATTGTGTTTTGCGTACTTTTAAATGTTTATTTTAGTTAAGTAATACAGAGAACATATTGTTATCAAAAATATCAATAAAGAAGTAGAAAAAGTGAAAAATTTCTCATACTCCTGCCTTCACTTTCCAATTCAACTACTCTTTCTAGGGTTAACCACTTTTAACAGTTAGATATGTAACAATTTTCTCTGTATACCAATTCATGCACATACACAAATATATATTAATAGTTTTTAAAATACATTAGATCAGACTAAACATATTGTTCTGTACTTGCTCTTTTCAATTAACAGTATGTTAAGATTTTTCCAGGTTGGTACAGAACCCTCCTCCCCATTTTAGCTTTTTTATTAGCTTTGTCGTAACATAGTATTGATAGAATCAATGTCATAAGTTATTTATCCATTTTCCTATTAATGGACAATTATATTGTCTCAATGGATTTTTCTTTTTGCCCTTACAAGCCTTGTTGGCAATTAACATTCTTCCATACTTATAGTGTATACTTTGTATACACTAAAGTGTGTTTGTGTAGGATCAATATTTATAATTGAAATTGTTGGGTGAAAAGGATGGACGTTTAAATTTTGAATAATATCATCATATTGCCTGCTCAAAATCAGCTGTGTCAATTTTCACGGTCAATTCAACAAAGGATGAGAATGTTCATTTTTCCATTTTCTCCTAAATACTAGAAATCAATATTTTTAATTTTTTTCTATCCAGTGGTGAAAATATTTTTCTGTGTTTGAATATACATTCCCTAAAATACTAGCAAGACTGAAAATTATTTTCATATATCATTTAGCCATTTGCATTTCTCTTGTAATTTTTTGTCCCTTTATTTTGTCTATTATTCTCTTGAGACTTGATAAACATCTTTGGGTTCCTACGGCATAATTTGAGCTCTTTATTGGTCCAATTTTAAGTGCCCACTAGATAGCCTGTGTTTATCGTGGTGCTGAAGGGAACTCCTTAAAGGAGTTCCTTCTTTAGAAACTCCTGTTTTGTTTACTTTTAAAAATCAAATTTATTATAAGTTTCCTATTAAAAAATAAGGGATATGGCAAGGCCATGGCAGATTGAGGATTGGATAGGGATCCCTAATCAGTTGGCAATTGTAGACATGGGAATGTGCAATATTTATGTCCTGGTGTCAGTGTGGCATACTGAATTGTTCATGAGGTATTGCACGACTAGGAGAAATCAAAAGTATAAATGAACCGATACATGCATAGCATTATTATTGTAATGTTGTCAGTATTGGTTGACTTAGGCTACTGTTGAATGCTCTTGTTTCTCAAAAAAAAAAAATAATACAATATGGAGTATTTTAAAGAATACAGAAAACTGGAAAGAAGTGGGAAATAAATCATCTAGATTTTCACTGTCTCAAAACGATGTTTTCTGTGTAACTATAAGATTATATAGTTAGGAATATATGAAATAGACATGTTTTGTATCCTATCTTTTAAAAATTTGTGTTTTAAAACATGTTACTAACTAAACCCTTGAGAAGGAACCTCAGTAATCTGAAATCATAAGCCAGGTTTGAGTTTCTTAAGGTTTGTCTATTTCTACTTTTGTTATTGATGTTTAATTGGAATTCATTGTCAATAACATGGTAAATAGGACATTGTCGATTTTTACCTTACATAAAATTCTTCAAGGAGTTAAAATTTCCTTCAGTTTAGGAATATCTGTTAAATTCTCACCAGATATTTTGCTGATTGAGTAAAAATATTCCTATTATTTTTCCTAAAATAAACAGACATTATTAGGAATTATAGATAACACCCAATAACTTTAATGGCCAAGTTACTAAATACAATGACAAAAGATTTGATGGTTGCTAAAGATGTCAAATGCACAATTACAAAAGAAGATACATATGTTTGTATATTTAGAATATCTAATTTAGCTGCTCACATTAACCAACAGAATGATGGGCCACCTCGCCACCTCACTTCTTGTCTTATAAAGGATACCTCTGTAAATAAAGTATTATGAAACCAAAGGCCTTAGGTTTCAATGCCAAAAACTTATACTGTTTCTGGAAATGTTCAGGCTGGCAGTAGAATTATGACTTAATTTCATAACAAAGTCTGGCACAATTCTTCCTTCAAGGTCTAGGGGGAAGGTCAATGGGTAGTGAACCAATATCTTTGGTCAAGCATTTACTTTTCTATTTGAATTTTAGGTGGTTAAATAAACTTGGATTAGCTGTAATCCATCATGAATCCACTACAAAGGATGAAGGTATGTTCTATTTTAAATTTCTGAAAATTCAGCAAGAATATTAGAATAAGTTGAAATAGGATAAAAAAGACAATGTCAGGTTCTATGTATAGTCTGATCCTGATGAAGCATACTTTGGTATTTAAAATGATATGAAAATATGTGGAGACAGACATATTCACACAGACTCACCAACATGAAGCAGAGCTTCCCATGCTGGCTATGAATGCTTTTCACACTTCACCCACACTTGTGCAGCTGTGGGCTTCACTGACATCTCCGGCGCCAATGCAAATGTTTGATTGCCCCAGTTGCTGAATTCTTACTCATAGACACCGTCTCGCCATGATCAGGTCAGATGACTTTCATCCCACTATTTCCTGATATTTTAATATTTCCGCCAGGTGTGCGTTGAGTCTAAGATGGTGCTAGGAACCTGAAGGTCAGATTGGAACACAGGCCTTATTTTTAGCTCAGTCTGTAGCTTTCAGGGTTCAAAAGCTGGTGGAGTCTAATTCTCCACAATGATGCAATTAGTCCTTAGTGTTGAGAAGAGGGAGGGCTTTAGGTCCCAGGGCCACAGAGCTGATAGTATGTCTGAAATGCTCCGGCCACATAAGACTCAGGAATGGGAAGTGGAGAGTTATATCTTTTGATAACAAAATAATAAAGTCTTAGATTTAAAAATGAAAAAGTGGCAACTTGATGTAAGACGTTAAAGGAGTACAATACAATACCATGAAATCAGGGTCCTAACCATCTTCTGTGTCCTCTTTTGCATAAAATAAGCAACTATTGCATATTTATAGATTGTGAGGGGTGAACAACTGCACACAGGACTTCTCCTTGCCCTGGCATTTAAGGCCTTCCAACACACGGCCTCAGCAACCTTTCAGCTTTGCTTTCTACTATAGCCCACAGGGCTCTCCACGCACTTGGCTCGGCCTCCTCCCTCAGCCTGGTTCTCTCTTCACTCTCCGTGCATCATTGATGGTTGAGTTTTCCTGCCAGTTTCAGCTCATTAGGATTCCTATGATTAAAATTAATCACTATTGATTTTATGTTCTCTTAGTATATGATTCACAACTCTTTTGAGGAATTATTTTATTTTCCCTGAGCTACGGTTGGTCCTCTTTCTGCATACTGAATGCTGTTTGATGGCAGAAGCCCCCGGGTGGCCATTTATTTTCCCCCTTACGTAATTCCCTCGCACCCGGTAGTTCACTAGATATGGACTTTCTGAAGTGGCTTGCAATTGCAGCAGCTAGACGCAGAAAAACCTCTGCTCATGCATTATGGAATAAGTGATGGCGGCATTGAAACATTAAGCATTTTCATTTTTGTTATAGAATGTTACAGTGAAAGTGAACAGGAAGATCCTGAAATAGCTGCGGAGACACCACCCCCTCCTTACTCATCCCAGACTCAGTCTCCTTCGCTGTGTGCCGAGGTAAGCAGTCTGCTGGTTATTGATCCAGTGTGTGGATGTCATTCCTTCCAACTGGGCAGAAACTCCCTTGACCAATACATTTTTAGAATAGGCTAAATTAAGGTACCCACCAAAGAGCAAGTGCAATTTTCAGGGTGCTGATTTCGAGCCTTCTCCATAGCAACCCACTAGTGTGACAAACTCGGTCTGTTCGTGTGTGACCCACAGACATACCATGCTCAGAGGATTCATGGGAGTGCAAAGGGCTTCTAAGTGATAGGCCAATGCTTGCAAAGGTTTGTTTTATAATGTTTATGCCCTACTTGTTCTCTGAAAGAATTTAAGTGCCTTGCCTAGATGCGTGTTCCATAACAATGCAAAATAAATTTAAAGAAGATAGAGAAAGCCCAGCATAAAGAGAAAAGCAGAGTGAGAAAGATAGCAGGAAGCCAGGAATGAGGTCAGTGCATTAAAATCGCATATAAAATGATTTATATATTCACTAGAGAGGAGTCCAAATGTGTTCTAAGCTTTGGAAGCACCTAATGTAAGTTCATATTATTAATGGATGTTGAGACCATGGGGAGTTGCTTCATATTTGGATACACTTAGTGTTACAGTGATGGACCCCAGAAAGGGTCAGACAAGGATCACTGGGGAAGTTGATTTATGGTTTCACACTGCCGTGTACCAGGACTTATGTAGGTGCTTCAAACATGTATATAATCATTTAATCCCCCAAATAACCCTGAGAAGTAGTATTGTTTAATTTGCATTTTATTCATTGCTATTGAGGCCAAACATCTTTTCATGTTTATTAGCTACTCGGATTTTCTTTTTTGTGAAGTTAAGTCTTTTGTACATTTTTAGCTTTCTCTTCTTCCTCCCTCCTCCTCGTTCTCTTCCCCTTCTTCTTCTTTGTCTTGACTTACATACTTTCTTAATTTGGTATTCTATGTATTAGTTCTTTGTCAGCTAAAAGTGAGCTAATCTCACTTTTTATCTTTTTTAAACTGTTTCGTGATTTCTCTTTCTAAACAGATGTTCTTGATTTTCCTGTGTCATATTTATCCGTCACTTCCATTGCAGTTAGTGCCTTTCTCCTGGTTTAAAAAGTTGTTTTCTATTCTCAGATCGAGAGGAAGTAGATGTAACTGTCTTCCTTTTATGGTTGAGGAAACTGAGGTTCAGAGATGTTGAGTGGCATGGCCACACACTCGGTGAGCACAGTGCCTGAGCTGGGAATCCCAGTCTGTCCAGCCTTAAAGGACATGTTCTTCCCCCTGGACCATGACACTTGTCCATCCATAGACTCAAATGCGGACAGCTTCTGCCAAGTTGCAGTAATTCATTCACTTACAAGACCTCTTCTTCCGGAATTTCTATTCCATGTGATAACCTTTTCGTCTTTATTTATGTTTTGTCCGTTTCTTTTTAAGGTGTTAAATTGATCATTTAAATAATGACCTCCACTATGTTTTTCACACTTTCAATGGAGAATTTCAGTTACTTTTCTAATTTATTTGACTAGCAGCCAAGATAAGACATAAATATTTGTTGAACGAATATGTTATTAAAATCTCTATTAAATATGATTATCCTAAATTAAGCAAGATATAAATAAAATTAAACTTTCAATATGGTAAAATTTAGACCAATTTTTGAACTTATGATATATTCCTTTTTAATATATATATAGCTTTTTCCTAATATAATCTTTCTCCTCTTTGAAAATCAGTTTCTGAATTTATAAAAAGCTTTTATTTTCTTTATATCACTCAAAATTAATGCTATCTCTAGACCTCTAGTCTCCCAGGTTTTAACAACTTTCTCATTGAATTACCCTTTATTGCTCTTAAAAAAGTCATCAACTGTACTGACTAGGTCTTCAGTATATGTTCCTTGTTGTTGATTTAATAGAGAATCATATATTTTTGTTTAGGTTCTCTTTGTCTCTTTCTGTGTCTATTTCTTTCTCTCTGTCTCTCTCTCTCCTAATTTAACCTGTAACACAAATATTTGGTTGGTCCTGCCTCCATCCCTTCCTCAAATTCCTTCTGCCTCACACACTGCCCACCGGTATAACTCTTTTGTGGTTTACTTTAGTTGTAAATATTGGGGTTTTCAGTTTTATAATGGCAAACTAGGATCACAGATTACGAAGGGCATTGTTAAGCATCTAGAACTCTACTTGGTGAAAGTAAAAGCAACCAAATTGTCTTCTTGGATGAAGGTTCACGGCTCAGTTGCAGTGACAGTGGCAGTCTAACCTGATGTACAGCAGAAACCCAGGGAATGCTTGTTTTAAAGCAAACAAATGAAAGGATGCTTATGAGACCAGCGAGTTAGGTCACTGAACTCAAGAAGAATCTTTAAATTTTCTGAATCATCAATCAAATGTTATTTCTTAAAAGTTCTAAGTTGAACGTCTTTTGGCAAGCCACTAATGCAGACATTTTCTAAAGAAATATATTGGAAATAGTAAGATAAATGTTGAACAGCTAGAGTTTTTTTTTCCTTAACAACAGGATATGTTCCTCCTGCTCACACATTCCCCAGGCAGATTTTGTTTTTGTTTTCTCTTGTTTCTGAAAAACAGACATGCAAGACACTTGGTTAAATATTTAGGCTTTTTATTTAACCAAATGAAAATTAAAAAAAAATCATAGTAACTTTTATCTAGAACATGAATTAAGTTATTGTTTGACTCAATATGGTATAGGCTAGCCATGACTTAGATACACGAGCCTGCGGGTAAAAATAATTTTTTCCCCAAGTTCTTGCTTTAGAAAAATATTTTGGGTAATGAACTTTCATTTTGTGATGACGAACTCAACAGTATATAAAAATAGTATTCTGGAAAACTATCACAAAAATTTTAAAATCTTGAAAAAAAATTAATTCAACGTCCAGTTGCTCTAATTGCTATGGAGTAAAGATAAACAGAGGAACTTCAGCACCAGACCAGTTTGCACTCTTCTTCCAATGGGCTGAACCACCTTCCGCAAGATAAGAAAGAACACATCAGGATCTGCCCTGAGTGAAGAACTTGTTTTTTTTTTTGTCACTCTTTCTTCTTTGGAAGGCTTCTTTCACAATATTGATAGTGGGAAGGACATCCATTTATTCTTAAAGAAGTTAGAAATGGCCAGGCGCGGTGGCTCACACCTATAATCTTAGCACTTTGGGAGGCCGAGGCAGGAGGATTGCTTGAGCTCAGGAGTTCAAGACCAGCCTGAGCAAGAGCAAGA
Organism: Indri indri; assembly: GCA_004363605.1. NCBI lineage: Eukaryota > Metazoa > Chordata > Mammalia > Primates > Indriidae > Indri > Indri indri. Next base: position 18,637 of record RJWJ010008661.1, read on the forward strand.
CCCTATCTCTACAAAAAAATAGAAAAATTAGCCAGGCATCATGGCGCACGCCTGTAGTCCCAGCTACTTGGGAGGCTGCGTCAGGTGGATCACTTGAGCTCAGGAGTCTGAGGTTACAGTGAGCTATGATGACACCACTGCACTCTAGCCAGGGTCAGAGAGTGAGACCCTGTCTCGAAAAAAAAAAAAAAGGTTGCAAATGGGGAGCTTTTTGACAGGGCATTTCGTGCAGAGCAAGAAATTTGTGGCGGTTGTGGAGGAAATTACAATAATCAGCCAAAGCAGGGTGGCTGTTCCACACCCCTCTCCTGCCCTCTACTCCCACTCCCCAGTCGAAGCCCTCACTAGCCCTTGCCTGAGTTATTGAAATAGCAGTTATTTTTCTTTCCCTGTCTCTAGTTTCTCTCTCTCTCCCTCCTTTAAAAAATCATCTCCAAATTAGTCTTTGTAAAGTGAAGCTCTGGTAATAACGATTCACCTGCATAAAATCTTCCATTGAATTCTCATTGCTTATCAAATTAATTCCTGACTCTTTGGCTTGATATTTCAGGCCCTTGGGCTTTCTTCAGACTGTGACTACGTCTTGTTGCTGATTTCTCCTTTGCCATCAGCTGGAGAAACTGCCTATTTCCCAAAAGCTTTCCAGACTTCCCTGCTCTTGCACCTGTAATTATAAAGTTTCTTCACTTGCAAAACCGGTTGCCTCTCACCCCAACCCCAATGTCACCTTTTCAGTATTTTTCCAAATTGCTTTAAATGTGGCTTCCTTCACGACAGCTTCTCTGGTCCTCTGTGTTGGGATAATTTTGCCCTCTTCTGAACTCTCTATATTTCTGCAGAGCTTTGTTTTTTGAGGCTTTTTTCACGTTGTTATCATAATCTGCCTTGGATTATAGGTTTTGTGTATCTGGTTTACTTCTCTAATTAGTAATTTCTTAATGTCAGAGCGGCGTCCAATATCTTTCTGTTTACCCACCACATTTTCGACTGTGCCTAGTACATATTTGAAACTAAATAAACATTTAATGGACAGATGGATGGGCGAGTGGGTGATTATTGGGATTTCCTCCACAACCTCCACAAATTCATTGCTCTGCATGTATTTCTCCACGTGAATGAGAAAAATACTACTTGTCTAGTGCTTTTGCATGGCTTTGAGAAGGATGATTGCATTTGACTCTCACAAAAAATCCTGTATTAGTTTTACAAATGAGGAAGCCAAGTTCTAGAGAAATAAACATAACTATTGTAAGTAGCACTTACAAGCTGTTTATGTTTTATTAAGAATATTCTTTTACGTTATATCATTTACATCTCTTGGTCAATCTGAATTCATCAGGCTGCTGATAAATATTTCTCTGTGTCTGCCATGTGCCAGGGACTGTTGCAGATATGGGGATGCTGAGCTGAACAGGACGGTGTCTCCTCCCTTGAGCGTCTTAAGTTCCAGGTTGAGGAAGAGGGACAATACATTTATAATTCAAAGAAATTGTCCCAAGTACTGATAAATGCTATGAAGGGCAACGTGCTAGGGAATGGCTGGGGATTGGACGTGGAGAGGATGTTGCTCTATCTACCCCTTTCATGGAAGACTGTGCCGGGGAATGACATTTCAGTTGAGGTCTAAGTGATGGGAAGGAAATAGCCGACCAAAAGCAAGCGCTGGGAGAGCCTTTCAGGCAGCAGGACCTGGAAATGTGCGGAAGGGACAGAAACAAGGCCATTGTGGCTGGAAGGGAGTGGATGAGTGGGGAGGAGATGTAGCTGGAGGGGTCACTATGGGTCCACTGGGCCTTCTCCGCTCTAATGAAGACGATCGATACTTTTCTACTTATGATAGACAGTTATCAGGATTTTCAGCAGAGGAATATTGTAATCTGTTTTATGTTTTCGAAATACTCTATATGTTGTTTGAAGGATGAACTGGGGCAGAGAAGGTGGCAATGGTGGAGGCAGGAAGCCAGTAAAATAGGACTTCGAGGTAAAATGACTTCTCCAGGGTCCCCGGATACTAAAGACAGGAGTGATGAGTGGATCTCCAGTCATCTCATTGCCCAAGGTCATGCAGGTCATTGACAGAGGAGGGAGTATGTGATACAAGGTCTTCTGGTTTTTCGAGTAATGCAAACATAATACTTCCTGGGGCTTAACAATTGACTGGTTTGTTTTTATTAATATGGCCAATAAAAGGAAAGAAGCTGTGTACTTTACTTCCTTTTTTATCATTTGGGTTTATTTTGTTTAGTCTTAAGTTAGCCTGTATTTTCTTTTTTGTTTCCATACACTTTCAGTAATAGTACTTCAGATTTCTCTGCTGACTCACTTCTTCCTAATTATAGGCTTTTGGTGGCCATTTTAAACTTTTTCACCATGTCAAACTTGTGTTTTGAAAAGAGTTTTTTAAAAAAAAGGATTTTTAGAGTTAAGTAACATTTGAATTAAGCATCTTCAATAAAAAAATACTATTTAGAAAATGGGAAAAATCAGTATCAATTTTTAATTTAATCATATCATAGTCCCTTAATTAAAACTAAGATCTTTAAAATATATTTAATTTTCTCATTAAAAATAAAATATTTAAAAGCCAAATGTTCTAAATGAATGAAACCACATACAGTTATTAATCTCTAACTAAATAAGATAATAATCTTATTTGCGATTGTGAGAACATTTTGTGAGACTATTTGCATTGTAATTGGTACCAGTAACCGCTAGACCCTGGGAGTAGGATAACTCATCCATACCAATTTTATGGAGAATTGCAGGGAACTCCTCAGTAAGAGGCTGAACCACTCTGGGTGCTTTTCTTCACATAGCTGGATCTCTAGACCATTCTTTGTTGGCATTAATTTGTTACCATTCTATGTTTCAGGTGTAGATGCAAAAATGATTAAAAATAGCCTGTTCTCAAGTAGCACACCAAAAAAGATTAAACCAATCCATAATTACCACAGGAGTTGACAAATAAAATAAAATGACATTCCTCTTGGTATGCTGGAAGCAAGCCCAGGAGCACCAGGCAAAGGTTCCTAACTGGCCCTGAGGCTCTCAGAGAAGGCTTGCTGGAGGAGCTGGTGTTTGGGCTGCCGCATGAATGACAGGCTCATCTTGACCAAGCAGAGGTGGGGAGGAAAGGAGAGACTGTCACTCCTTTCTACCTTCACTTGATTTGCACTGGGGAGTTTTATGAGTATATTGCACGAATGGTTCACAGAGGCCCTGAGCTTAGAGTTCTGTGCCTGACACTGGCTACTAGTAGCTACAGACTGTTGGACATAGCAGAGTATGCCTTGGCACTGCTCTCTCTGCAAAGCATGTTCCCATGTTGAATCCCCTGAAATGGAACTCCAGGTTCACTTCGATTTGCATTTTGTCGATCTTTCTTTCAGTGAAAACTCCCCCAACCTAATAATATATGTAGTGTTTTTCTCATTTCATTTTTCCTCCTCTCCAATTCTTCTCATTCTTTCTTTATCTTTCTTTTTAGTTTTGCTCATTCTTCTCCATTTTAAAATCAAATGTTGAAGTGTTACATGGTGCCTGGAGAAAATGAGAAATTGAGAGCACCGTGTTTGAGTCGTGCCACAAACAGGAATACGCCTCGCAGGTGTTGCTGATGCTGATTTACCAGGTCTTTCCTCAGTCCTTGAAGCAGAGTTTTGAGATTCAAAAAACCTTGCAGAAAGTGTTGCAGCAACTGTGTACTCAGTCTCTTGCTCAAACAGCCCAGTTTGCTATAATCAAATTAAACTAGTAGCAGCAGGAGCTACAGGAAAAGCTCATGTTTCGTCTCTTTTCAAAAAAGGAAGCTGATCACATGGAAGCTGAGTTTTACTGAAATAGCTCACAATACGGGAATGTGTCTGGACTGGGCCAGAATAGATATTTTTGTTAATATTTATTTTGTAGATCCTGCTAATGAGTAAACGATTCCTGGTGTTTATTTGGGCAGTTTGGAGGTTGTGCATTCCCTCGTCTAGATAGCTAGACTTTTATTTAGTGAATTGCAGAACTTTGATTTCTTGGTTGTTAAACAGTCTGATTTAAGGTAACCGGTTTCCAAGGTACTTGACATGTTCCTGAATGGTGAATTTTCATGTCTGCACCAATATGTTATTAGTGGGATGACATATGTGATCACCTAGTATCTTAACTAGACATTTTAATGTCATGTTACTTAAAAGTAGATTTATTGATTATTTGACAGTCTGTGTCTAGTATGCAAGCTGATTGGGCACACCTAGGGTAAATATTGGCTTTTCCCATCAAAACTCAGAGTGTAGCACCTACAAAATTCTTGAAGCCATATTGATTTGGAACAAAGTCAACTGTTCTGAGTTAGTTGCAGTGATTCTGATGGTTTTGGAGAGGATCCTAGTTTGCTCTTTGGCTTCCTTTAACAATCTCCTTCCTGCCACTTCCTTGGTGTTTTGAATGCTTGAAATTGACAGGAATGTCCCATAGGACCGCAGTCCCCAACCTTTTTGGCACCAGGGACCAGTTTCATGAAAGACACTTTTTCCACAGACCGGGGTGGGGGCGAGGGGATGGTGAGTGATGGGGAGCAGTTGTAAATACAGGTGAAGCTTTGCTCACTTGCCCACCACTCACCTCCTGCTGTGCAGCCCAGTTCCTAACAGGCCACGGACCAGTACTGGTCCATGGCTGGCGGGTGGGAACTGCAGCCATAGGATGATGTAACGAAATCAAACCATACAATGCCACGTCCATCTTATCTGCCTTTGGAGATACAGGGTGACTCTTAGAGCACTGGAGTCTAGATATTTGGATTATATTGACCAACAAAATTAAAAACAGAGGAACAACATAGAGTTGTTGAATCTTTATTTTGCTATGGAGGACATTAAAGAAAACTCTATAAAGACAGATTTTATATGCTATCACTATTTTTCAAAAGAAGGTGGTATTTCAGCATCAAAATATAACATGGATAAAAGTTTCTTTCAACATCAAAATGTAACAAGGATAAAAGTTCCAGAACAAATGTCATCCTTTCCAAAAGAGTGTTCTTGCTGGTGATGTTACGTTGATGTTTTCTCTGTGTCCTGGTGAGAATGTTGCCAAGGATGCCAGGTGCCCTTGGAGTGCCTGTTAGGAACTGCTGTCAGAGATTCTGTGTCCTCAACCTGCTTCTCGTCATTCGTGGTGCAGCTTTTGATTTCTCTTTAATAAATTAGAAGGCTGAAAATGTATTCTTACCTTCTTTGGTGAAACTTTATTAAAGTTTTTAAATTATTGAAGAGCGAATGAGTTAACATTCACCTAACCTGTGTAGTTATAAGTTGATACTGTTGTATGCTGAGGAATATGTGAGCAATACTCAAGGGCTTACATACCTATGCTTTGCCCACATCACTGAACTCCACTCAGGTAACATGATTATGCTTCCTGTCTGGCTCTATCTTTGTCTTTCCTTCTCTCAATCACCTTTCTCAAGAGTTTTTGCTCCATAAGTGTGAATTCAATGATAGATTACTAATTATTTTTTGTTCAAGGTGTATTTCAATATTCTAACGGATTCGCCAAAGAGGCCTTTTAAGTTTCTGGAGAGCATCAAAGAACATGGTAAATCATGATACAGAGACTTTTCAGGTCCCAGAACAGTGAATTCAATATTGTATAAGTCAGTTTTGGAGAATGGCGTCCTAGTGGGTGTCAAACAGAAATAAATATCATACATTTACTTTTTGACTCTTTTATCATTGGTCACTTTTTGAAAGAACCCTGGGGCACCTCTATTGAAAACGAAAAGTAGAAATGGTGGTTAAATCACGATTTCTTTTATTCTTTTTTTGGTTCTATTTGTGAAAAATAGGCTGCACAGCGGGCATCTTCATCCTCACCCAAATCGAGTGAAACATCGTGTTCTTTGTCTTCCCTGGAAAACACAACGAAGACACTCAGCAGTTCTTCTTCTTCCTCATGTAAAGAAAGACAATCCTGGCTCGACACAGTTAACAGTTCATCTGCTGCTGGAGATTTGGGACAATCTGTAACATTTGCTGTGCAGGTTCATTCACCTGTACCCTCAGAGGCAAGCAGTCTCAAGGCCCTGGAAAACAGTTTGGTCACATCAGAAAGTGGATTTTTGAACTCTTTATCTAGTGATGACACTTCTTCCTTGAGTAGCAACCAAGACCATCTGACTGTCCCAGATAAACCTACTGGATCAAAGATGATGGACAGAGGTAAACCGAGAAATTATTTATTCTTCTTTAGAGAATGAATATTTGCATGCATGTGGAACTCTATCGTTAATTTGTAACAAGAATGGTTAAACTCACGAATGGTGATTCAATAATGAAGCAGTCAGGCGGGGCTAAGCTCAGGGGCTGCTTTTGTAGAGGAGTTTGCGTGTGGACAGCTCCAGCTGCCAGGCCACTAATTACTTGCTGTGTTACTAACCAAATGCTTCAGAACTGTGACACATGTGATCATAAAATAATAATACTTTTCCACCAATCTGAGAAAAAAGCTTGCTTCTTTAAGCAAGGATTTGTTCTGTAAAATTTGGAGTCAGTCATAAGGCAGTACTTAAGGATCTAGAAGGCCACACGTGGTCTTAAAACTGTAGGTTCCCTACCCCAGCCCTAGGCTCTGGAGCTTGGGGTAGTTAAGCCAGGATTTTGTAGTCTGGTATTTATAACATCACCTTGATGGTTCAACATGAGTTTAGAGCAGCCTCCTTCCCTGGGACATGCCCACAGACAATGTCTGCTTCCCAGCCAGTTAGCTCTTGAATGTGCTTGTGTGGTTCACAGGAAGATGGACAATTTACATGCACTTTGGAGCGCAGCATTAGAACCTTTAAATATAAAGGAGAGCACAGCTATGCTTTTGAAAAACATTTTAAATCTTAGCAAAGGAAAGAGTTAATGTGCATAGAAATTAATAATGTAAGTTTTTTTAATATTCTGTGATAATTGGTCCTTATCTTTTATTCAGAGCTAACTTCTTTTTATTAGTATTCAATCATGATTGTCTTTTCTGATTGTGCTGTATTCATTCTGCTGTAAAACAGGCTCACCTGATAAAAGATACTGAACAGCGAGAGAATAATGAGCTACGTTTGTATTTTTCAGGATACCATTGAGAGAAAGTTGACTTGCTAAATTCCCAGAATAACTGGCCAGAGTTGCCTACTGATGTAGATGACTTTGCTCCCCTCTCCCCTACCATAAGCCAGGAATTTATCTTTAAGTTCTCAACTGAGGCCTTACCTGAAGATGCTTTACACAGTTGAGTTACCTGCCTGGACTCTGATGGCGTTTTGCCTGATACCCCCAATGTAGGCCAACTATCTATTTTACGTTAGAAAAACTGGAGTGATTGAAGGTGTTGGCAAACTACGCTACTTCTGTAGGTCAACGAGGAGGGGAGGGAGAGAAAGTGAACAGCGCCATCGAGGAACTATAGGGGCATGGAGATTGGACTGTGAGGAATGGAAAGAGGAGACTAGAGCTGGCCTCAAGTTTGTAAGGTGCTGTCATGTAGACAAAGTATGGGGCTTAAATGTATCTCCTTGGAAGTACAAAACTGAAGTTAGTGGTGCAAGTAGAAAGGAAGTAGATTTAGGTTCAGCATAAGAAACGTCTTTTTGACATTGTAAATTGTTCGAAATAGAATGGGTTCCTTGGAAAGTAATGCATTCCTTATCGTTGGAGGTGTTTACTCATTCTGTGGCAACCATTTTCATTGGGTATTAATCACGCATTGCATATTGATCACAATTTTTGTTTTAGCGAATATATACTGAAGAGAGAATTTAAGTATGTTGAACTAGATGACCTCTAACTTTATGCTTAGAGGATCCTTCCATGTATAGGCTTGATGCAACTAAGGAAAATAATAAAAAGTACTATATCTATTATCTTTCTGCTACAAACTCTTACTTTAATCATTAGGTCATAAATAGAACTAAAAAAGTTTCATGCACACATACATATACCCCCACACACTACAGGATGAGCATAGCTTCAAAAGCATAATAGAGAATAACATTCCATTTGCATTCTTTCCTGAGAGATAACCCTGCAGATTGAGAGTTTTCCCTTAGGACCGTAACTGAGTCACGGGAAGGTTTATGCAGTTCTTGCTCATGTCTAGATGCCATTCTGGGAACGCGTGTGTTGCACAGCCTGGCTGGGTACCCACAGCTCTTTTAATGTAAAAACAAAGAAACCTGGCATTATTGAGCTTTGAGTTATGTTGAGAGTGACCAACAAAATCTGTGTGCCTTTTCAAACAGCTTGATGTGAAGACATTCCTCTTGGTAAAAAGGAAAAGAAAATGAAAGTATTTTTTTCCTTACTGATTTGTTGGCAGTTGCCATATGTTAGAGAATTTTTGCTGATGATTTTCTCCTGCTGCTGGGGATTTGGTTAAATTCCCAGAAGAACTGAACCATACAAAGTCATCTCTATGGAAACAGCAACCCAGTCTTTGCTTGCGTTTGTGATGATTTGCTGTTGAGTAATTAAATTGCGTATTGTGCATTTTTTTTACATGTGTGTTTATGTGTTGGAGAAGAGGTAGCTTTTTCTTTTTGTGACTTCTAAAAATTGTTTTTGAGTTGTCAATCAAAAAAAGTCCTGAAATTCCTGTGTCTGAAATATTGTTCAGGGTGTTTTTATGTCAGGGATTGAAGTCTCAACGTGATCCAAAATAGGAGTTGGGATTTTAGAAGATCAAGTCTCAGTCTCGAGATGCATGTGCTGAGCAAAGGGGCTTTTATCCTAGACAAGATTCTTAAAGGTTAATAACTGAGTTCTGAAACAAGCAGACAGCATGTATATTATAGCCTTCCTTGTATATATATATAGACAATGAAGGAATTTTTTTTGCAGTTGGTATGCAATTAAAATTGTGGTTGCTAGAATTTTATGCTGAATTTAAATATCCTTTTAGACATTTCTTCCTGTAGTGTGAGCTATTAAAAAGTAAAAGCAGGGTGTTAATTGCATCCTGTTGCCTCTCTACACTGGGAGTTGCAGAGTTCCAGAGCTCTAGGGATTCTTCACTGGGTCTTCCACAAAGCATGGTGGGAAACTAAGTTTGTTCTTATCAATAAAAGCAATAATACAGATGAGTATTGAGTTGTCTTAATTAACAGAAACATCAAACAGACAAGAGAGAATAGGTACATGACTCTGGCAGAGAAGGTGAAACAAAAGGAGAAAAATGAGGGAAATCAAACTGAAATGACTCATCTCTCAGACTCCCGAGAGCACAGGTCAAAGTACTAGCTTTATACCTGGGTGCTGGTTTTCCTCTTCATCTGATTGTTCTCTTGTAGAATTTCGTTTACCTGTCATTTTAAAAAGCACCTCTTTCCCAGCTAGAATTCAGTAAACTTTGCGTTCGCATTTTCTAAGCACTTACACCTTTGTTGCATACGTGGCCACAGTCAGTCATCTTCACGTGTGCACGACTCTTGTCTTTTCCTCCTGACTCAAACTGGTTCATTATCCCCAAGGGTCCAGTTCAAATCCGCAAGCAGAGAAGCTGATCGGCCTGTGTCCTAGGTTGCTGGCCAGCTTATGAGTATCCTGTCCTGGGGTCTGGTGCCTCGTGGCCCTGTGGGAACAGAGTTTGAGGTATAAAATCTGGGCACCGCAGCGGCAGGGGCTCTGAGTGGGCATTGTTCCCGTTGAAGACAGAATAGTGCAAGCAGGGATCTGAGCCTTGGTCTGTCCAGTCCAGCCAGCTACCATCTGGACTGTATTTTGAAATATGATTTGAAATATGTAGTCTTCCTTGAGCTTTATTCAGAAGAAACTACATCAGATATATTTACAGAATAGCATAGTATTTAAGAAAATGAGCTTTGGGTTCATAACCTAGGTTTGTCTCTTTGTGACTTTGGTGAAAGATTTTTAATCTGTATCTTGATATTCTCTCCTTTATATCAGGGTTAATAATACTTTTCTCATAGAGTTGTTAGAAGATAATGAGATAACGAGATAATGTTGGTGTAACAGTTAACTCAGTGCCTGTCACATAGTACAAACTCAATGTATGATAGTTGTCTCTACCACCCACTGCAAAAATAGGAGATTTCTCTCTTAGCATTACACTCTGCTAATGTGGTTGGTCGGTAGTCTCCTTAAGGCTAAAGCGAGTTGTCCAATTTTTTGTAGTTTAATAATTTAAATCTTTCTGTCATTACGATTTCAAGTCTTTTATTATAGTGTGTCATAGAGTTGTCAAAATTACTAATTAGAGAAAGCCTGTAAAATTCTTTTGATCTGTTGGCATCAGGTACTATATTAAATGACACTTGTAGAGTCTTAGACGGTATATCTAATTGCCAAATGTCTATATAGTTTTTTCTTTTCTTTGTGACAAGTACCTTCCATGGTCTAAATAGAAAATAGATAACTGCATTCTAGAAAGCAGAAGGAAAGACCAAAAATAAGATAGTGGGGGAGGTAAAGTTGAAAATATAGCATTTAAAGAGATAATCTGGATGCAGTGTTCTTGACAGCCAAATTCCGGGCCTACTAGAGCTGCCCGTCCTGTCAGGAGCAGACAATAGCATGGGGTATGTAGGAGGAAGAGAAGGGAGTAGCACATTCATAGGCATGATCTTGGAAAGGAGTGAATTTCTGTTAGTTAAAAATGTTTTTTTCTTATTTGCTATTATCACCAAGAAGGAGTATATATATATATATATATATATATTTTTATTTTTTTATTTTTTTATTTTTTTTTTTCTGAGTCTAACTAGTCACATAATTGACCTAAGTTTGGAGAAAGTTTGCTAGTCTGACCCCTTGAGACATTCTGAGCTAGTCTAACGAATGTGAAGGGTCACTAACATTTATCCCAAATTCCTACCAACTCAACATATGACGTACTGATGCTTTCGATCAGGGATTCTGGACATACTCCTTTCAGCAAAGCCAGAAAGCCGGATTTTCTTCTTCTTTTTTTTTTTTAAATTAGGACATGGCACAGAGAAAATAAGTGCTGCTTTACGGACAAATCTCAACTTGCTGGTTGTAACTCTAGTCTTTTTCTCTTCCAATGAGTTGAGGCCGGTGTTGCATGAAAAAGTGCTAGCAGATAATCCAGTTTGCTACTCAAAATGTGGTCCATGGACCAGCGTTCTGGCATCACCTAGGAGCTTGTTAAAGATTTAAAATCCCAGCACTGTCTCAGATGGACTGAAACGGAATCTGCATTTTAACTGGATCCTATTAAAGTTCGAGAGGACTGATCTGGAAGCACACAGGCCTGCACAATGTGGAATTAAACTTTTATTCTTAACTCCATCACTGATTTGCATTTTGAAAATATCGCTTATTTTTTCCAAGAATCTTCTTTCTTCTCACTGATAAAATAAAAATAGTTTTCATCTTCCTTGACAAGGCACTTGTGAGATGAGATGAGATAGACTATAAAGTGCCCTGTGTGGCCATGGGAATCAAAGTCCTGCTATTTTATACAGGGAGACTAAAATACACACCTGAGATGAAGGATAAAAATTGCATTGGAAACACTTGACTGTCAGACAGAATTCATTTATTTTGCTTTGGAAAACAAGAGAGGTGGAAATAATTAACTTGGCTTCCGTTTCCAATGGGAGAGAGATGAATGGTCTTTTCTGCCAACCTTTTTTTCTTGCTGTTGATGATCTGGTGAGAGAAATAATCTAGTGTTTCTAATATGAAATCATAATGTAGAAAAATATTTACATAAAGAAATGAAAGGGAAATTTTAAAAATATCACTTTACTGAAAAGCTTCTCGGAGGCTCAAGAGTAGACAGAAGGGATTGGCAAGCCCTTGCTGGTCTTAGCATAGCAACTGGGAAGGACTTGCACACATTTGCACTGGGGTCAGGTACAAGCTGTGTTTTGTTATGCCCTCGTACCCAGTGGGTCCTTTTTTGTCCTATGATCCTATTTATTACCTGCTTCTATTATTATTGGATGTTCATTTGTGGCCCTTTGAAGACCTAGACACCAGAAATTAGCCACAGCAAAAACAATATGACTAGGTTGTGGTATGTCCCCAGAATATTTAGTAATATGTTGTATATTTCTCAGAAAAAAGCCAATAAGGATATTTTTTTGACTCCTAACATCACCATTTATTATTTTATTGTCCTTATATGTGTGGGTGATTCTGCAATCAGGTTATTAAAGGTCAGAGATGATGTCTTTCAGTGTCAGGTTTTCTCTGTGGATAAGTGGATGGCTGAGAGGCAAGAACCTCTGTGGGGATGTGTGCCTTTCACTTCTCCCTCATTTTCCCGATAGCTTTAATCTTATGTGAACATACTGCTTCCTTACTATTATTTTGTTTCTGGGTGAATTTGAATAGGAAATGTTCATCTTTTGAACACTATATGTGACTTTTAGGTGAATTCTGTATTCACTGTCAGTGACCACAACAGGTTCACTTTACCTGTGTGTTAATTTTAGTTATTTTTAAAAATTTTTTATTTATATGTATTTGTGGGGTATAAGTGCTATTTTGCTCCATTGATATATTGCATTGTGGTGAAGTTAGGGTCTTCAGAGCATCCATCACTGGAGCAACACACATTGTACCCACCCGTCATCCACTCCCCTCCCACCGCCTGCCCGTCCATGTCTCCCTTGTCCAACATTCCACACAGTTTTACAGTTTAATTATTTTGTGGATGATCAAGTTATATATACACATACACACACCCCAAAGTTTAAGTTAGGGAAAGAAAATGGGGAGCAGGAGGAAGGTAGCCTCTCCTATTTTTAACATAAAGATAATATATTTTCATAGAAATATGTTACATAATAATAAAATTATCTTAAAGGGGAATCCTATTTATTTTTCATTTAGGAAATACACTCTATGCCATGTTATTCCAAGATTCTAAAATTATTTCTGTCTTCACTGATTTAATACTATTACATCAGATATGTGATCTTAATATAATAATTTCTACCCTGACATAACTACAAACTAAATGTAATGATAAAAACTCATTTTATTTTCTGTCACAATCTTCATTTAGCACAATTGAGCTGCTTGGTGAATGAAGAGATATAAAGAAATCATTCTATTTATCTTCGTTAGACACTTGTTTGGTTTGCTTCCTAAAGTTTGTTAAGGATATATCACTTAATTTTAAATTCTTGTGGTATTGAAAGATACATATTTAGGCTTTATTCAGAGTAAGTCCTACTTGGCTGGTGGGCAAAAAAAAAAAAAAAAAAAAAAAAGGACACGTAACATTAGTGTCCTTGTGTGTCTGAAAACTAAACTCTCAGAGTGCGCAGTCCTAACATCCCCTCTAAGAGTCACTGTCTTCCCACTTTGTTTTCTTAAAACTTTCTGGTGGCTCCAGCTTGACCACAGAACTGTTGCCATGCTTAACATTTCTGGTGTATGTCATTAGCTGTTATGACAGTCTCATAAATGACTACTTTATTGAGATACATTTTATATACCATAAAATTCACACATAAAAATGTACAGGTCATGGTTTTTAGTATATTCACAGAGTTGTGCAACTGTCACCATTATCCAATTCGAGAACATTTTTGGCACCAAAAAAGAAACCCCTACACGTTAGCTGTCATTCCCCATTCCTTCTTGTCTCCCCACTCCCCCAACCCTGGACAACCATTATTCTACTTTGTGTCTCTGTGGATTTGCCTAATTGGACATTTTATGAAAATGGCATCAATCACGGAACAGGTGGTCTTATGTGACTGACTCCTTTTACTTAGCAGAATGTTTGCAAAGTTCATCCATGGTGTAGCATTGTGGGTAATGTAGTATTTCATTTCTTTTAATCAGTGGATAATATTCCCTGTATGCATATGCCACATTTTGTTTATTCCATCCATCTGCTGATGTACATTGAGGCTCTTCCCACCTTTTGTCTGTTATGAATAATGCTGCTATGAACATTCATGTACAGTTTCTGTGTGAATATATGTTTAAATTAAATTTTTTTCTTCTTTTTAAAAAATTTTGATAGAATTAGGGATATAAATTGAATTCTGTTACATGTATATATTATACAGTGGTGAAGTCTGGACTATTGTACCCATCACCTGAAAAATGTATGTTGTACTCCATTCGTAATTTTTCATCCCTCACTTCCTCCCAGCCTCCCCCTTTTGAGTATCCAGTGTCCATTATACCACTCTGTGTGTCCTTGTGGAGCCATGGTTTAGCTCCCACTTATAAGTAAGAACATGTGGCATTTATTTTTCTGCTCCTGAGTTACTTCTCTTAGGATAATGGCCTCCAGTTCCATCCATGTTGCTACAAAAGACATTGTTTCATTCTTTCTACAGTTGAGTAGTAATCCATAGTGTGTATGCGTGTGTGTGTACACACACACACATATACACCGTATTTTCTTTCTACTCATGAGTTGATGGGCACTTAGGTCGATTCCATATCTTTGCAACTGTGAATTGTACTGTGGTAAACATACGAATGATGGTATCTTTTTGATATAAAGGTTAATTTTCCTTTGGGTAGATACCCAATAGTGGGATTGCAAGATCAAATGGTAGACCTACTTTTATTTCTTTGAAAAATCTCCATACTGATCTCCATAGAGGTTGAACTGATTTCCATTCCCACCAACAGTGAATAGATGTTCCCTTTTCACTACATCGGTGCCATTATCTATTATTATTTGACTTTTTAATAATAGCCATTCTAATTGAAGTAAGATGGTATCTTTTTGTGGTTTTAATTTGCATTTCTATGATGATTAGTGATGTTGAACATTTTTTCATCTGTTGACCATTTGTATATTTTATTATGAAAAATGTCTGTTCCTGTCATTTGCCCACATTTTAATGGGTCATTTGGTTTTTTTCTTGCTGATTTGTTTTGAATTCCTTGTAGATTCTGGATCTGGATATTAGTTCTTTGTCAGATGTATAGTTTACAAATATTTTCTCCCATTTGTTGGTTGTCTATTTACTATTTTGATTATTTCTTTTGCTGTGAAGAAGCTTTTTAGTTAATTAAGCCCCGTTTGTCTATTTTTTAGCTTTGTTGCATTTGCTTTTGGGTTTTAGTCATAAATTCTTTGCCTGGGCCACTGTCCAGAAAAGTTTTTCCTAGGTTTTCATTTAGGGTTTTTATGAATTCCGGTCTTATATTTATTGATTTGTGTATGTTGAACCATGCTTGCATCCCTAGAATAAAACCCAACTGATTGCAGTGAAGTTTCTTGGATTTAGTGTTAGATTCAGTTTGCTAGCATTTTCTTGAGAATTTTTGTGTTTATTTTTTTTTCAGCGATGTTGGTCTGTTTCCCCCCCGCCCCCCCAACCTTTCTTGTCTTTGGTATCAAGTTGATATTGGCTTCATAAATGAGTTAGGGAGGATTCCCTCCTTCTCGATTTTTTGGAACAGTTTCTGCGGGATTGGCAGCAACTCATCTTTGAATGTTAGGTAGAATTTGACTGTGACTCAATCTGGTCCTGAAATTTTTTTTTGTTGGGAGATTTTCTTATTACTGATTCAGTCTTGCTATCTCACTACTCATTATTGGTCTATTTGGGAGTTCTGTTCTTCCTGGTTCAATCTTGGGAGGTTGTGTGCTTTCAGGAATCTATCCATTTCCTCTAGATTTTCTAGTTTGTGAGTGTATGGTTGTTCATAATGGTCTCTGGAGATTCTTTGTATTTCTGTGGTATCGTTGTAATGTCTCCTTTTTCATTTCTGATTATGTTTATTTAGATCTTCTCTCTTCTTTCCTTGGTTAGTCTAGCTAATGGTTTATTAATTTTATTTATCTTTTTGAAGAATCAACTTTTTGTTTTGTTAATCCTTTGTATTTTTTTTTTGTTGTTGTTGTCTATTTTATTTAACTTTGCTTTGATCTCTGTTATTTCTTTTCTTCTGCTAACTTTGGGTTTGGTTTGTTCTTGTTTTTCCATTCCCTTGAGGTACATTGTTAGGTTGCTAATTTGTGATCTTTCTACTTTTTTATGTAGGCATTTAATGCCATAAACTTTCCTCTTAGCACTGTTTTTGCTGTATCTTACAGGTTTTGGTATGTTGTATTTTCATTTTCATTTGTTTCAAAAATTTTTTAAATTTCCTCCTTTACTTTTTAATTGATCCAGTGATCATTCAGGAGCATGTTGGTTAATTTCTATGTGTTCGTACAGTTTCTGAAGTTCCTCTTTGTATTGATTTCTAGCTTTATTCTATTGTGGTCTGAGAAGATTCTTGATATGATCCAGTGAGAATGACTTTGATCTTCTAAAATTTGTTAAGACTCATTTTGTGGACTAAAATGTGGTCTATCTTGGTGAATGTTCCAGTTGCTGACGAAATGAATGTATATTCTGTAGTTATTGGGTGGAATGTTCTATAAATATATGTTAAGTCCATTTGATCTAAAGTGCAATTTAAGTCCAATATTTCTTTGTTAATTTTCTATCTTGATGATCTGTCTAGTACTGTGAGTGGGGTGGTGAAGTCTCCCACTATTATTGTTTTGCTGGCTCTTTCTTTAGTTCTAGTAATTTCTGTTTTGTAAATGTGGGTGTTCTGATGTTGGGTGCATATATATTTAGCATCATTATATCCTCTTGCTGAATTGATCCCTTTATCATTATATAATCACCTTTGTGTTTTTTTATGGTTTTTGATTAAAGTCTGTTTTATCTCATGTAAGTATAGCTACTCCTCATCACTTTTGGTTTTTGTTTGTGTGGAATATCCTTTTCTACCCTTTTACTTTCAGTCTGTATGTGTTATTATGGGTAAGGTGTGTTTCTTATAAGAAGCATATAGTTGGGTCATGTTTTTTTTTTGATCCATTCTGCCAATCTATAGCTTTTAAGTGGAACACTTAATCCATTTATGTTTAAGATTAATATTGACATGAGAGGCTTTTTTCTTATCATATTGTTAATTGTTTTCTATTTGTTTTATAAATTCTTTGTTTCTTTTTCTCTTTTTGTCTTTGTGGTTTGCTGAACTCATGTCATGATGCCATTTAACTCCTTTCTCTTCCTCCCTTTGTGTGATTGTCTTATTAGACCTTTGAGTTTTATAATTTCATGTGTTTTTGTAATGGTGAATATTGACATTTTCTTTCCATGTTTAAGACCCCTTTGAGCATTTCCTGTAGGGTAGATCTAGTAGTGACAAATTCTCTCAGCATTTGCTTGTCTGGAAAGACTATTTCTCCTTCATATATGAAGCTTATTCTGGCTCTTCATTTATGAAGCTTATTGTGGCAGGATATAAGGTCATGGCTGACAGT
Organism: Indri indri; assembly: GCA_004363605.1. Lineage (NCBI taxonomy): Eukaryota > Metazoa > Chordata > Mammalia > Primates > Indriidae > Indri > Indri indri. The sequence goes on from RJWJ010008661.1 coordinate 35,905, forward strand.
ATTTTTTTTTTCTTTCAGCACTTTGAAAATGCCATCCTATTCTCTTTTGGCCTGTAAGGTTTCTGCTGAGCAGTCCTCTGTTAGTCTCATCAGGTTTCCTTTATAGATGACTAGATACTTTTCTCTTGCTCATCTTAAAATTCTTTCTTTTACTTTGATGTTAGTCATTCTGATTATAATATGCTGTGGTGAAGTCCTTTTTTCAATGTATTTGCCTGGGGATTTTGGGTCTCCTGTATCTGGATGTTTAACTGTCTTGTTAGTCCTGGGAAGTATTCATTGATTATTTCCTTAAGCAGATTTTCTAAACTTTTTGATATCTGTTTCCCCTCAGAAGGCAAGAAACTGTGGGGAATGTGGTTCACTCAGATCTCAGTCTCACAGAAGCTCATGGAAGGGCAGTGGGAATTGTCCCAGGTGTATGTAGGAGAGCTTGGGCTCCCCTGTCTCTCCTTAGGTAGGAAGGACTGTAGCCACATCAGCTTGAACTTAGTTCAGGAGCGAGGTGTAGCCCAGTGTTAAATTCTCAAAATGGTGCCTTGGGCATGGGACCAGTGAAGCTTGGGCCCCACCTAGGCAAGAAGTGTGGGCAAGAAACTGTGGAAAATATCATCTGCTCACATCTTAGTCTGAACAAAAACCTACAGCAGGCTGGTGGGGACCTTCTCAGGGGTATGTGGGAGCACCTGGGCTCCTCTATCCCTGCTCCTCTATCCACCCTCGGAGCTGCACAGTGACTGCAGGTGCAGCCACTGTTCCCTGGTATCTAGGCTCTCAGAATGATGTCTAGCTCAAGCTGCTCTAGGCTCAGACGCCTGTGGGATTTCATGTGGGTTCTCTTTCTGGAGCAACATCTCTGTACAATCTCTAGGCTGCTTCCTATGTTAGGCCCAAGACCTGCATGGGTAGGTGGGTGGGTGGGGTGTTCTTTTGAGATGGTAAAAGCTTGTCTTGGAGTATGTGCCTTGGGGGCTTCTCTCTTACTGTTTTCCTATGTCTAAGAGCTTCTCCTAGCTCTTTGCCAGTCCCTAGTTGGGCAAGTTGACCTGAACCCTCTCTTTACCCACTTTTTGTGCTTTCCTTTGCTTCCTGGGTGAACCCTAGAGTTTTCGCCTAGACAATCTGTTTGAAATGGAGAATCTGCTTACTATTCTGGTTCTTCTCTGTGGAGGAGGCACATACTTCCTGTGTCTAGTTGGCCATCTTGATCCTATCTCCTGTGTGAACATATGTTTTCAGTTTTCTTGGGTATATATCTAGGAGTAGAATTGCTGGGTCACATGGTAACTCTATGTTTAGCATTTTGAGGAACTGCCAAACTAATTTCCTAAAGTGGTGGCTCCATTTTACATTCCCACCAACAATGTATGAGGGCTCCAATTTTTCCACATCCTCACTCACACTTACTACTGTCTGTCTTTTTAATTTTGGCCACCCTGGTGGGTGTGAAGTGGTATCTCTTTGTGGTTTTGGCTTGTATTTCCCTAATGAGTAATGATGATGAACATCTTTTCATGTGCTTATTGATGAAAGCCCACCTTTGATGTCTGTGCACAGCTTGAGCCAAAAAGTCTAATTTTCTTCAGATACAGTTTTGAATATTTTTCCCCTTTTTTGAGACTATTTGGTAGATAAAAAAGAGGTTGTGCTGACAAATGTTTAAATCAGTTACAAAGTTAGTTTGACATCTCTGCTTTCCATTTTATGAAAGAGTATTGCGAATACTTGTGGTGACTTTCTGGAGTCCATTGGGGAAAACTAATTCTTACTTAAAGATTTCTAATCTTAGAAGAGTAAACTATAAAGTCAGTGAAATTTGCTTGATTTTGATGCTCCTAGGTAGCCATTATGTGCTTTTCTTTCCCCTTTGGAGAAGCTTTTTTTTTTTTTTTTTTTTTAGTTCCTTTTAATACCATACTTTCTATAGGGTTCTCTCTCAAGTTTGCTCTCAGGACAGGAAGCAAAACATATAAACATTAAGGAGTACATAGTGGTGAAAGAAATTTCCTTGTGTATCTTTCCCAAGATTATTTTCAGGGTTTGAAGGAATGAAGGACTAAAGTTCTTAGTGAGAAATTAGAGCAACATCAAGAGATCAAGGTTTTCTTTGGGTAACCTCTGTATCATTTGAGGCCCTTTCAGGGGCATATGATTGAACACCACAACCCAGAGTAACTTCACACAGGTGATAGACTGGCTCCCATGGGCTAAGAGGAGTCCATTGGTGTCATCAAGATCTGTGTCTCAGGATTGATTGGCTCCGTCATTATTATTCTTGGGATGATTCCTGGAAGCTTCCAGCTCACATCATCTCAACATTCGGTTTAAGAGAAAAAGAGAGGGCTGGGCACAGTGGCTCATGCCTGTCATCCTAGCACTCTGGGAGGCCAAGGCAGGAGGATCGCTTGAGCTCAGGAGTTCAAGATCAGCCTGAGCAAGATTGAGACCCTGTCTCTACTAAAAATAGAAAAATTAGCTGGGCATCATAGTGTGCACCTGTAGTCCCACCTGCTCAGGAGGCTGAGGTAGGAGGATCCCTTGAGCCCAGGAGTTTGAAGTTGCAGTGAGCTACGATGATGCCACTGCACTCTACCCAGGGTAACAAAGTGAGAATCTGTCTCAAAAAAAGAAAAAAAGAGAGACGCCTTCTCTGATACCCCAAACCAAAGCCCCAGAACTCAGTTTTTCTGGACCCCCCTGGCCTGACCTAAGACACATGCTTTTCTCTGAATCAATGACTGTGGCCAAAACAGCAGAACTGCCATTGGTTTAGTCTAGTACATGTAGTCCCCCTGTACCCTATGGTGGAGTTACTTCTCTATGTGGCAAGATGGGGATGGTCATTGTCTGCTCAAAACCGCAGATCACAGGCAGCTTTCTTTTCTCAAAAGGTAGTTCTGGGAAGGACATTAAGAAGTCATCCAAGGCATTGATTCTCAAACTTTAGGGTGTGTATGAGTTTACTAGGGCTTGCCTGTCCCACCATTGTATTTTAGAAGCAGATATTTATCTAGTTTCACAGGTTAAAAGATGGAGAGGAATTTTGCCCTGGGATGAATCATCCCCTGAGTCTCACTTCGGGCTCACCAAAACCTAATATATATGATATCTGGATGAGATTGTGGTCTTAGAGTTGATGTTGGAATGGGTTAAGACTTTTGGAGATGTTAGGATGGTGTGAATGTATTTTGCACTTGAGAAGGACATGAATTTTGGGGGACAAGAGGGTGGAACTGTTATGGGTTGAATTATGTCCCTCCAAAATTCATATGTTGAAGTCCTAAACCCTAGTATCTCAGAATGTGACTTTATTGGGACAGGGAGCTGTTACAGATTTTACTAAGATATGCTGGGCCTCTAATCCAATATGACTAGTGTCCTTATAGAAAGGGGAAGTTTGGATACAGGGACATGCATACAGGGAAAACACCATGTGAATATTGGAGTTATGCAGCCACAAACCAAGGAACCACCAGAAGCTAAGAGAGAGGTCTGGAACAGTTCCTTTCTTAGTGCCTTCAAAGGGAGCATGGCTCTGTAGTAACAAAGTGCCACAATTGAATAAATTGAATGGCTTAGACAACAAAAATTTATTGTCTCACAATTCTGGAAAGTAGAAGTCTAAGATGAAGGTGTCCACAGGGCCATGCTTTAGGACCACAGTATTGAATGTTCTTTCCTTGATTTTAACCAGGTTTATTGTTATTACTTTTTTTTTTAATAGAAGAAACAAAAGCATCTGAAGATGAAATGGAGAAGCTCTACAAATCCTTAGAACAAGCTAGTCTATCTCCTCTTGGGGACCGACGACCTTCAACCAAAAAAGAGTTGAGGAAGTCCTTTGTTAAGCGGTGCAAAAATCCATCCATAAATGAGAAACTCCACAAAATCCGAACTTTGAATAGCACATTAAAGGTAACAAAATTTCAGATTGGATGAACTCTATGGATGTGGGTTAAAAAAATGGTGGGTTTTTCAGAGAGATGCATGCTAATCACAACGTGTTTGTGTGGGTAAAGTAAATAAAATCTTATAAAGGTCTTATAAGTGAGATGACCTTGGCATTCTTTTTTTTTGAGACAGAGTCTTACTCTGTCACCCTGGGTAGAGTACAGTGGCATCATTTATAGCTCACTGCAACCTCTAACTCCTGGGCTCGAGTGATTCTCCTGCCTCAGCCTCCCGAGTAGCTGGTACTGTAGGTGCACACCATGACAACCGGCTAATTTTTCTATTTTTAGTAGAGAATGAGTCTCACTCTTGCTCAGGCTGGTCTGGAATTCTTGAGCTCAAGCGATCCTCCCACCTTGGCCTCCCAGAGTGCTAGGATTACAGGTGCGAGCCATCGCACCTGGCCACCCTTGGCATTCTTAAAGCACTAGGACATTAATGCAGTAGCACCCAAGGCAATTTTCTACAATGGGCCTTGATTTTTACATTCACTCTGACATAAAATTTCAAATTTTAAGCTCCTAGATGGCAAGGGTCATGTATAATTTGTTTTTGTAACCCTTGTACCTAGCATAGGACCTGGCTCAATAAATATTAATTAGAGACAGAGAGCATCAACTAGTGAGAATAAACAGTAGTAGAAATAAGATCTTGTTTTTTTTTTCTGATTCATTCAAGTGTACCATTCTTCTGTACTACATCCAAAAGAAAATTTTTAAATTTCAGATATAGCAAAGACTTACTTATTGTTAGCTGTAGGCACTGCAGCTAAGGAATGCCATGAGAGCCTGGCAGGGGGAAGAAGTATATACTTTGCAATAAAAGACCAGCAGATGTTTTCACAATGGGAGTAGGGACAGTGTACGGGACGTACTGAAGCTATTTTCAGGGCCTCCCATAACTGAAAGGGTTCTTCATAACAATAGCGTCTTGCTTTCACATTTAGATCACAGCATGAACAGGAGGAGGCCAGGATACTTTGTAAAACAGCCCTGAATTAGCAGAAGATTCACAGATTTTGAAAAGCCTTGGTAGATCCTGCAATTTAATTCTATTCTGTACATGGCCTTTTGCATTCAGAATTTGAGTCCCTTTCCAGAAAGAAGCATCAGCAGTCAAAAGCCCTTACTCAAACATCGCAGTTAGTCAGTGGAAGATCCAAGCACCCTAAAAGGCTGCAAAAATGAGGCTGGAAAGAAAAAGGAAAAGTATATTTTGATTATACAAAGACAATACAAATGCAGAGAAATTCCCTCATATTTAATGATGAAAGCTATTCCCAGCCCTCATCCCGTAATATGTACAGAGTTGATAAATATATTTGGTCATTCAGTGTAATACATCATGGCGTGTTGGGATTTTACTGTCTTATCTGTCTGTGATAGCTGATATGAGTGACTAAAGTTTTCATTGAGTAAATATTTCTTGAATCTTACTATGTACCAGGCACTATTCTAGGTCACTAGGATCATTGAATTGATTCCACTGGGCAGCAAAAAACAAAAATGTAGTTAAGATGCAATGCAGTGAGTATTATAGTTGATACATGTGCAGGGTGCTTTGGTGGCCCAGAGGAGGGAAGTGGCTGACTGGGGGCATTAGGGATAATGTCATGGAGCCCATGAGTAAGAAAGAGGTGATGACTATCTGGAAGGGAAGAACATTCAAGGAAGTGGACTATGTTGGACAATATCAGTGGATGCTATGTCGCAGTCCATGTTGGAAGAAGTGGAAAGTTAGAGACCAAGGAGAGCCTGCACAGTTTGGGCCATTTGTAGAAGGAGAAAGACTGTGGCCTCAGGCTTTCTGTAGAGCAGCAGACTCAGGAAGCTAGACCTTCACTGGACCATTTTTTTTTTTGTTTTAATTCACATTTATTTAATAACAATTTTTAGAGACAAATGAAGGTACATATAAGCACATTTATAATATAGTAGACATAAATATTAATGAAATGTACAAGTATTTTAGACAAAATCTAACATATAAATTAGACAAATTGACTATATGCTTACATTTAGTTTTAAGGATATAGTAATGTGGGTATTTAAAAAAAATGTACTTTCACAAAACTGACCTGGCCCTGGGGAGCCCACATTTGTGAAAAGAATCCAAGATTTTGCCATCCCATATGGTTCTCTGTGACCTTTTGCCCTCCATGCACTGTGGCCATGTACTTGATGAATCCAGAAGCTTTCACTCTTCTTCCAGTATGTATTAGTTATCTAGTGCAGGTAACAAATGACCCCGAAGCTTAGCAACCTCAAACAAGAAGCATTTATTATTTCAGAGTTTTTGTGGGTCAGGAATCTGGGAGTGGCTCCATCAAATGCTTCTGCCTCCAGGTCTCTCACAGGCTGTCAAGGTGTCAGCTGGGGCTGTTTTTGTTCCTCCACTGGGAGGGATCTGCACATATGCTCTTGTACATGGTTGTTGGCAGGATTCAGTTCCTTGCAGGTTGTTGGACTGAGGGTCTCAGTTGCTGTCTGTCTGCTGGCTGGAGGCTACCTGGAGTTCCTAGACTCATGGGTTTCTTCACAGGGTGGCTCATAACTTGGAAGCTGGCTTCCCTCTGAGTAAGCGAGACTGAGAGTGAGTGAGCAAGGTGGGCTACAACCCACTTCAGTAGTGACATCACATTACTTTCGCAATATTCTGTTCAATAGGAGCAAGTTGTTAGGTCAGCCTATTTTCAGGGAGTGTCTCTCACAAGGGCTTGAATACCAGGAAGCAGAGAAGGTTGGGAGCCAGCTCAGGACTGCCTACCTACACCCAGCTGAAGAGCGGCTCTCTTTGTACATTTGTGGGAAGCAGCGCTTTCTGTAGATGCCTTAGGCCCGCACAAGTGTAGTGCTAGGGTTGATGAAATGTAAGAAGATCGCTGCCACATGGTCCTATTAACCTTAGGAGGTAGGAGGACATGTTGATGGGGGAATTGGCCTTGTCGAAGGAACAAAACAAAGACAAAGCACGTCAACCTATTTCATGGAAACAGATAATTTGGTACATGTATGTTTATTCATGTTGAAAGGCTATAATAATTATTTTAAACTGTTTTTAAAATTCAAAGCAGTCGAGAGAGTGGTTACCTTTGGGGAAGAGGGGAGATTGTGACAGGGAGGGGGCACAAGTGGAGCTTCTGATCCCTGGATGTGGGTCCTTTTTTGACCTCAGTGGTGGTTACATGGATGTATTCATTTTGTGATAATTCTTCAAGCACACAATTTTCTACTAGTGCACTTTTCTCTATGTATGTTATATTGCAATAAAAATGTTTATTTAAAAAAAAAACTTCAAAGCCTGAGTGTGGACAAGCAAAGATAACAGAGTTTCATGCAGAAACAAGGAAACTGTTTTAACAATAATGTTTACATTAGCAACAGCCGTGTTCCATAAATAGAGAAAAATGCCCATGCTGAGATTGTGCTGGAACGAATGCTCTTCAGGGAAATTCTTCTAGGAATTCAAGCAAACTATTATGTCATATACTAAATGTAGATCTTCAGGAATTTCTGACAGCTCAGCATCCACTAACTGTTGGCTAAGCCTGTTTTTATTTAAAAATAAATGATTAATGGAATGATTAATGGGTCTGGCAGAAACTCAGAGTTACTCTGGCCTAAGTCAAAAGAGGAATGAACTCCCCCCTTCTCTAAACTGCTCTGGTAGAACACGTTTCCAATGCTTAGGTCTTGAGTCAAGCCATGTACTGAATATTTGGAGTAAAAATGGAAAGTACAGCATTCTCTCTTTCGCAATATTTTTGGAACCTCTGACAAACCTTGCTTGCCTGACAGAAAGCCAGGCGGGCGCCGTGGAAGTAGTTCAAAGCCTTCCACAAGCCTCCTGTGACATCCAGGAGCAGCAGAGCCACTGCGTGAGGCTCTGAGACCGAGGGTGTCTGGTCTAGGAAGGAGCTTGGCAGGTTTTGTTGTTTCTTTCATTTCCTTCCTCTGTATTCTTGTCTATAGTTTTTTTTCTTTTTTTTACTTTTATCCATAAAAGAGCTAACACAGGTTTGAGCCAAATGGTAAGAAATTTAAATTGTTTAAAGCCAAAAACCATAATAGAAGTGTTAGCCTAATGCCCAAAGTTGAAGAGACCCTTTTCTAAAAACTTTTGTCATATTTAAAGAAGTGGTTAATTCATTTTTGCCTTTTTAAAATCTATTTCTCAAATTTTTCTTAATCTTCAAAGATCTTAGTTTTTTCAATAAAATATTAGAATCTCCCTCTGAAGCAGATGTCTAGATTTCTTTAGAACCAAATAAAACTCCTTAAATAACTTCATATTAATAGCACTATGGTGATATCAAAGGATGAAAGCTTATTTTTTGGATAAGATTTTTTTTTTTTGAAGTGTAGATACTGAGAACTCAGAGAAAAAAATTTGGCCCTGTCTGGCTATAAACAATCCCTGTCCTCACCCACTTAACCTTCCTGTCCCCTGCTTCTGGGTCCTAGCCCAGCTGCTTGTTAGCCCTCTTTAGTTCCTTTCCTACTGTGCTATTTTTTTCTCCTCCCTGGAAGGAAGTCCTCCTATCTTTATCATCCATCTCTCTACCTCTCTATCTTTCTATCTACTTCTCTTTCTACCTATGTCTATGTAGTTTTTGTTTGTTTATGGAGGGGCTTTCCTCAGACTCTAAATTGGGTTCATAATGCAAAAGAGATTAAAAAGAAAATGGGTAATCAGTTCATTTGCTCATTCCTTATTTCATATATTCATTTTGTCAAAAGTATTTAGTGAATGTCCACCATGAATCAGTCATTCTTTCAGGCTACAGTGGGCATACCAAACAAAAAGATGGCCATCATGAAGCTTATACTTCAGTAGGGGAATAAACAAACATAATTAATTATTAAATTTTATAGTATGATAAGGGTTGATAGATTTATAGATGATAAATATAGATAGGCAGATAGATGGATGACAGAGAATGGAAAAGAGGTGAGATGGGGAATATTAAGGGATTGGATTTTAATTAGGAAAGAGATGAAAGTCCTCTTTGAAAGATAGAATTTATGTAAAATCTGAAAAAGGTAAAGGAATGAGTCCTTTCTTTTTCTCTCGAGACAGGGTCTCACTCTATTGCGCAGGCTAGAGTGCAGTGGCCTGATCATAGCTCACTGCGACCTCAAACTCCTGGGCTCAAGTGATCCTTCTGCCTCAGCCTCCTGAATAGCTGGGACTACAGGTGCATGCCTTCACACCCAGCTTTTTTTTTTTTTTTTTTTTTTTTGAGAGACAATGTCTCACTATGTTGCTTAGGCTGGTCTCGAACTCCTAGCCTCAAGCGATCCTCCCACCTTGGCCTCCAAAAGTGCTAGGATTACAGGCATGAGCCACTGTACCCAATCAGCAATGAGTCTTGAGGTTATCTAAGGCAGGATGTTTCAGGCAAAAGGAACAAAAATGCAAGCACATTGGGGTGGGAGTGTGCCTAACATGTTTAAGGAGGAGCAAAGTGGTCAATGTGGCTGGGGTGTAGTGGGGATGGGGCTTGTGAGAGCATCACTGGGCCAGAGGAGCATCTAGGGGTCATGTTCTATAGGGCCTCGTTGCTGTTGCAAACATTGGCTTTACTTGCACTGAGATAGGAAACTTTAGGAAGGTTCGAACAGAGGTGTGGCATGGTTTGACAAGTTTTGAAGGTCATATCATCAGGATTTGCTGCTGGATTGGGTGTGAGAGAAAAAGTCAAGGATGATTCCAGTGTCTGTCTTGAGCAACTGGAAAGATGGAGTTGTCATTAGGTGCTTTGTTGAAGACTATGGTTGGAGCAGGGCTTGGTGGGTATTGGGAGTGAAGGGGAGGTGCAGAGAATAAGAGGAACTTAGTTTTGGATGTGTTATATTTGAAATGCTCATTAAGTGTCCATGTGGAGCTGCTGAAGAGGAAGTTTAGACAAACAAGCATGGGGTCCTGGGGACAGATAAGGGGAAATATAAATTTGGGACCATCAGCATGCAGGGAGAGCGGGAGATATTGCATGAGATTCCCAAGAGCATGAATACAAATAGAGTAGAAACGAGGATAAAGGCTGGAGCTCTGGGACATGCCAACGTGAAGAGGTCGAGTGATGAGAAGGGACTAGCAAAAGAGACTGAGAGTAAGTGGCCCTTGTAGGATGAGAACTATCGGGAGAATATGTCACAGAGGCAGCATGATGGAAATATTCAAGAAGGAGGAATAGCCAACAGTTTTAAACGTGTGTCATTTGTTACAGGGAAGGCAGGGTGAAATAGAATGTTTACTCTGTTAACATTATTGGAATGTGTACTGTTTTGATGGAAGTTTACAAGTCTTTTTGAATAAAGAGATAGCTTGTATATTTATTCTCTATACATGTGTTGAGTAAAAAATAAATTAAGATAATTTAATAAATAAAAATAAAAATATATACTTCATGTTGTCTTATGTATTAGGTAAAGCGTTATGTCCCAGTTTTACTCAGTGAATTTTGGATGGTCAAAGAAATGCTTATATAAAACTGTAAGTTGTAGAAGGAATAGTGCTCACACCAAGATAGAATCGTTACTGTGCGCTGGAATAATGGATTGATCAGAGAAGAGCAATGCACAAGACCCTAGCTAAATGCCTAGTTCTTCCACCAACTCCCGGGTAGGATACCAGGCTTTTTTTGTGGCTAGCATTTGTAAATGGATGTCCTGCCATATCTCTTAGGCTTGATATAGGGATTAGAATATTAATGTGCAAAAAAGCTTTGATAATTTTATTATTGATGTGTATGTGTATTCATAAAATGGTGGTTGGAGATAGTTTATTGAAATTAAGATACTCAAAACTTCCCCCTTTCCCTCATCTTTTTATCCTTGGACAGTGTAAAGAACATGATTTGGCCATGATTAACCAGTTGCTGGACGACCCGAAGCTGACAGCCAGGAAGTACCGAGAGTGGAAGGTCATGAACACCCTGCTGATCCAGGACATCTATCAGCAGCAGCGGGCCACGCCTGCGCCCGAAGACACCCCCCAGGAACTCAAGAAACCACCGTCTTCAGCCTGTGTTGAGCATTCTATTTGAGAAAAAGCCAGGATTCTCTCCTCTTATATTTTACCACAAGCAACTCCTCAAGATGTTGCAAGAACTTACATTTTTTCCTTAAAAGGAAAACCGAAACCCAGTCCCTTGAGCATCAACTCCACCTCTAAAGATGAAACTTAGATGAAGACAATCACCAAATACAGCAGGACTCCTCATTCCAATTGTAACACATCTGTCGACATTGGAATGATTGAGTTTAATTAAACAGGCATTTTTTGTGTCCCTACTGGGAGAACAAAGTGATGCTAGGCTCCAGGTGGGATGTGAGAAATATATCTCCTGTTCCTTGCTCTCACGAGAATTACAATAATCTGTGGACAAAAAGCAAATTTTACCAGGAATAATTATTCGTAGAAACATTCTGTTTTCCAAAAGAAGAATGTACATATTCCACTGGTTGGGTACTGAGCGCCAAAATCATTTTTTGAGTGGAGGAATGTTTTCTATAGCAGCAACTGGAGCCGGAAAAATGTGGTTTTGTGGAACAAATATTTCTTACCTTTGGTACAGAAGGGCGGTGCCTTTTCCACTTGTCAAGAAATACTTCATAGACAGTGGTGCGTGGGAGCCGAAGGAGGAAGCATGTTCTATGTTCCACTCACTCAAAGGACAGCTTGGTATTTTCACACTTCACCCAGGTTGGGGGATCTGATTAATGTTTCTTTTCCTCACAACACCTAGAGAAAACGATCTCCTCACAGGTGGAGACCTCTTCTCCCTCCTAGCTTCCCTACACAGCTATAGGAGCTAGTAAGTCCAGTAAGGAGTGTTTGCTGCTTTTGTCCTTGGGTGTGGTGCCTAGTTACAGTTTGAATTTACATCCAGGCTTTCCTGGGATCGATATTGACAAGACGATTTTGGCATCTGAGTTGTTTTAATATCTTTGCTAAAAAATAAACAAACCACAAAACCGCAAAACAAAAACCTCGAAAAACAAAAACAACAAGAGTTAAAACATGATTGTTTTATTTTTGTATGTTTATGTGTCACTTTGTGTGCTATGTGAATAGTTATCTATAATGTTTGTTATTTAAATATATTTATAGATGTTCAAATTACTAGTCTTTTAAAAGATGATATACTATTATATGTTTTGCTCAGTATATACTTGAAGTATATACTTTTTGCTTGAGAAAAATAGAAATACCGTTGGTTCATTGGAGCTATTATGTTGCACTATAACGTATGAAGAATGCTCAGGAAATCTTGTGGGGAAAACACTGGGGCATGTATTTATAATTTTTCATTTTCTTCTTCTACCTCCCCCCACACCCATCTCTCCCAGAGTTCTTAGATTTCTCTATCATTGGTAAGTTACTCTCTTAACCAGAAAAGGACTTTTATCTTAGGTTGTACCTTCTGTTAAATAAACTTTAAGCTTTATGCCATTTATGCCTATAAACCTTAGACCAAATGAAATCCAACTAATGTCATCTTTAGCTAAAGACTAATAGCAATTTGGGAGTGTTGTTAAAGAAAGCCCATAGTGGAAAGATATGAAAGTTTCACTTAATCACCACGAATATTTCTCGCCACCAGAGCAACCACAGCCCACCAAGAACCTGTTTTGGCCCCACCTGCCCCCACCAAATCGTTGATATGACACATTTTGTTTTATAGCTTCAAAGTGTGGCTTGACATTCAAATGGAAATAACCCCTGAATTGTATCTGCAAACTAAGTGGAAATAGTTGTTGAATATTTCCCCAAGCTTTACTAAGAAGTCTTAATACTCTGTAAACAAAAAACAACCTTAGAATTATGACAGGAAAGAAAAAAAAAAACAAAAAAAAACCAGGAAGCAAGTTGTAGTACTAGAAGCTTCTCTACGATAAAAGGCCATATCAGCCCATTTGGCCCAGCAGACATTTAGGTACTACACCAAGGGGAGCTTGGAAGCACCTGAGATAGTCACATTCCGGTCTGCAGATTGGTCCCTGATGCTTCAATTTGAGAGGAGGTGCTTCAGTCCTTCCTTACTCTGGAAATTATCATTGCTCCTTTCTGTGATTAGCCACTATGAGAAGGCTGATTGTTCAGGATTCACAGTGTGACCAGTGTTGAAGGAAGGAGAAATGATAATGGTGGAAACAACACTATGACACAAAGAGCTCTTCCACCCATTTTTCTTTGGTTTGTGACATCAACCTGTAGACTTCCAAATAGTTTTCCTACATTGATGAGCTCCAAAAACTTTTGACCAGGGCATGTGAATACATTTGACTGCTTTTCTTTGGCTTTTCATTAATATCTATTTTAACTGACCTTTTGGTATAAACTCCTTCAGTACCATTCAAACTTAAAGGCAAAAAAGAATGATGAGACTACTTACCCAAGCCTTTAAGTTACTTTTCAAAGACACTTCAAGAAAGTTAGTCTAGAAGTTCCTGCTTTGATCGTTAAAGGTTACTTTGCAGGCTCCCAAAATGAAAGTTAAGCTAAACTGCACACTTTTGCACCCTGCCCTTCTGGACCCAAGCTGCTTGCTCATTTTGATTTTCCCCTCTGTAAATGCCTCTGCGCCAGACCAGGCTGTGCTAGGAAGAAGGGCACTGCATCTGGGAGTTCTCAGCCTCAGCTGTGGCCATAAGAAGAGGGAAGGGGAACAGAGAGGAGTGAGAGGAAGAGTGACACCAATGTAGGAGGGCGTGGGCTGGCCTCTCTTGACCTCAAGTTACTTTTCGGGTCTAAAGGATATTGGGAAAGCTGGATCACTTCCCGTTTATTGCTTGCTAGTCATCTCTGAAGTGGATTTAGGGTAGTCTCAAGGGATCTAAGGGGAGACTCCTCTACCCAGTCCTATAGCCCTACGGTCTGTGGAATGACACGGAACCGTGGCTACTCAGGAAGTGGAGAATCTCTGAGCATAAGTAGATCCAAAGCTGTGGAACCTGTTAAGGATTAGGGTATAGAGAAGATTCCTCTTTGGGGCGGTGGAGAGGACCTCTTCTGTCTGTTCTTAGCTTGCAGAGCCAAACCGGAGCTTGCTACGATACCCTCACTGGTTGATATGTTACAGATACACACTGAGGCCAATGGTCAGTTCTGCATTTGAAGGGCATTTGTTGCTTTTAAGAATCCTTAGCTTTTCCACAGCAGCTCAAATCTCAAGAGTAGGATCAAAGGCCTAGAAAGAATTCCAAAGTATAGAATTACAAAGTCTCCAGAAAGCCTAAGAAAGAGACTGTGTTTGGAGTCAGATTTCCGTGTGAAACCCATGCCTTATATTTTACACTGCACTTTGTAGTTTGCAAGTTGTTGTATTTCAGGGCCGCATCTCTGCCCCTCCTGCTGCCCCCTGGGGCGATGGTGGATTTTCAGTACAGTGAAGTGCCTGGCCCAGAGCCCCGAGTGGTGAAGCCTGAACTGAAGCCTGAGTCTCAGGACTCAGCCTCAGCCGCGCCTGTTACCTTGAGAAGTTGCCCTCAGAGCAGAGCCGGTTAGGGAAACACGCAGTTTGGCCTGGAGTGTGCGCCCCTCCGCACAGGGCTCAGCACGCAGCTGGCCGTGGTGGCTTTTTTGCTAGGTCATCCATTTGAACGCCGAGGGGCCCCTATTCTCTGAGTGCAGTCTCTTACTAAAGGGCCCACAGCGACCTGCTGGTGGGGTGTCTGTGAATTGCAGTTTAACCTAATCGCTCCGTGCGTCCTCTGTTTCCTTCTGTAAATTATTCTATTCGTTAGGTGCCGTGAGATCCTTGGATGAAAGAGGTATATTTACAGAAATGGAGAGTGTTTATTTTGTTTTCCTTTTAAGGCGTGTGATGTCAGATGTCAGAGACCCAACTTAGTGGTTAGGGGTTAGTCCCTTGACTTTTCTCTCCCAGTTCCTTCCCATGTAATTATGATAACTTTATCAGGTAGCCTTCAAATCACGAACCATGTCGCAGAGATGAAACAGATGAAAAGAAAACGTATTTTTTGATGAGAGGTGCTATACAACTTCAAGCCATATTTAAATTCACAGGTACATATCTCTTCGTAAGAAAGACGATATACCAATATTTTGATATAGCCACACAGATGATTCAGTGAGTAATTTAGGTATAGAAGATGCCTATCCAAAAGTCACTTTACACTGAAAAGCTGCCATATCCAAATGAAGTTTTAGGATATTTCTCCTTCAGTCTAATAGAATATGGTGTTTGATTGAGGTCTTCCAATTTTTAGCAAATTTATCTCACGAGAGAAATCAAGTCCTAGAACCGGGAGGTGTGACTACACTGCCTGGGGTTTTATAATACATAATTAACAATAAAAGCCCCTGAAACTAGATTTTTTGCAGCCTGCTTGAAATGCACTGGGTGGGGGGTAATTCCACCCCTCAGGGAAAGCTGCCCGTCCGCTTGACCTAGATGTGGAGTAGCCACGTGCTGTCTGTGCTGTGAGACAGGAAGCAATTTCCCTGCCGTGTTTGCACGTCTTTGCTCTTTCCCACACGACACCGTAGTACCACACAGAAAACATTAAAAATGGATTCTAAATAAAAAAGTGTTTTTACATTTCTCTTGCTGTGAGGAGACTTAACTGCTCTGTGTTCATATTTCTTTACTTTTAGTCCACAGGGGAAGCATGCCCCATAGAGACATTAAACACCCCGTAAGAAACACCAGGATTTTAAATCACCGTATGTTTTAATGTTCTTGCATGACGGGGATGTGACGTTTCGCACTGCATGGTGTTTGGGGGCAAGATGTCAATGTGGAAATGATACCTTAAATTCTGCTGTGCTTTCATTCTTTGTCAGCTACTCTTTTGACTAAACTGAAAAAAGAGGCATGGCTCATTCCTCCTGCTTTGTGTTTTTGAGGTCGACTTACAAGATAAAAATAAAAATAATAAAAAAATATATCTAGTAAAATGACATGGAAAAAAATTGAAATGCTACTGGTGTTCATTTTCTGCCTTGCAGTGTTGCTTCCTTAAAGAAAAAAACGTCTGCCTGGGAAGTGTTTAATGGCTGCTTTTTGATCTTCAGCAGAGGTTATAGTGCCCTCTGGTGGCCCTAAAAGCTAAACCCGTTTTTATTTTTAAATAAAAGATCTAACTATACTGGGGAAAGTATTTCAACAATAACTGCTGTGGCCTTCTCCAGTGGTTCACAGTTTATAGGCTTACTGGTACAACGATATTTAGATTTTTCAAAAATCACCATTGGACCACACAATTTGACCTGTCTTACCATTACTAGGCACCCATATTTAGTTCAGAGAAGTTTAAAAAATTGCAGATTATAAAAGTTACAATCTGTGACACACAAGTTCCTCAAAATACATAAAACATTATGTGAAAATGAACAAAGAATATACTGAAATAGCCTAATAAATTGCTTTTCTTTTGAATGCACCGATCAGAGGAGTTAGCCTGCATTTGAACTTGACCCACACCTGCCTGATTGTTGTATACACACAGAGTTGTCATCCCCCCTCCCCCAGTTCTCACTTCTCATGCTGAGCCCCACCCTCTGCTTTCTCCCTCTTGCCACCACCAAATATTTCTGGGCTCCCACGTGGAAGCGGTAAAAATTATTTTAGACCAAAAGGCATAGGTTCAGGGTGTTCCTGATTTCTAGAACAGTCTTGTATTAACTTTCTATTGTTCCTGTAACAAATTGCCACAAGTTTAGCATCTTAAACAAATTTATCTTACAGTTCTGGAAGAATGCATTCCTGCGGAGGCCCCGGGGGAGCATCCCTTTCTCTGCTCTCTCTGGCTTCTAGAGCTCAGCACTC
>RJWJ010008662.1:0-27018 GCA_004363605.1 Indri indri
CCATTGACAGGGATGAAGTATGGGACTTGTGTAGGGAAGGTATCTCTCTTATCTTGTCTCAACTGGACTCCTCTGACCCTTTCCATTTCTTACATGTGATTATCAGATAATTTACCATTTTTAGTAGAGGGCATCCACAGTGACTGATAGGTAGAAAGTTGGTTAGAGTCTGAGGCTGTGGTTTTAGATAGCAAAAATTTGACTAGACCTATATGCACTGAAAAACTGGATACTTTATTATTCAGTTATTCATTTTGGCCCAGGGTATTAAACAAAATGACCAGCTAAGGTTGGATAGAATGCCATGAACTGAGGAATGTGGTTAGTTTAAGGTGCAGATGAAAGCATGATTATAAGAATCCTGACTCGAGGTCCTGTTTTCTTCCTTCTTGTGTCTTTTTTTGGCTCTTTTAAATTGAAAAACACTTTTCAATAGAAATTACTTATTTAAGGTGATCGACACCCTCATATCAACCAATAGGTATTGATAAGAAGTATGCCAGCCTCTGATATTTTCTACCTTAGAGATGATACTGTTAAGATTTGCACTGTTGTAAAAACTATGTCCCTACATAAACGCATCCAGCCTGTCTTATGTGTCTTTTTATGTTTCCAGGGAACTGGGTTGATCTTATGAGGTTTTTAATCTTGTGTGTGTATGTATTATATAAATTCCAAGGCCATTTCAAAAATCTGTAAGTGTATCTATATATTTTTTTTCAAGGCAGCATTATTTTAAAAAATGAAAAAATATGTTTTCTTATAAATAAGTTAATGGCAGAAACGTTTCCTTTACACAAGTTCTGAGACCAAAAATTTCGGATAGATTCATAATAAATAAAAGAAGATGATGTTAGAAGGGAAATAAATAAACAAATAAAAAATATAACAATGGAATATTTTATATGCAAAATTATTTGACAATTTAAGTATTACACACAAGGAAAGCAACATCTATTATTTGTGATTAACATTTATATTTCTTTCTTTTGGGGGTAATGCCTTTATGTACAGACTTTCATTATTAATAAAATAGAAAATAAATACAAGGGGGACAAAAACAAAGAAAAAGAAGCATTTCATGTGTATTCTAAATTTAGGAGATGCATTGTCCTGAAGAGAATTTTTATCTTTAAGAAAATTTTTCTGAAAACAGCTTTTGAAGCACATTTTCAAATGAGTAATTGTGCATCACTTTAAAGTTTTATTTGGCATACTTCTAAAACAGCTTTTAGATAGTTGGAGGTCTAGGAACAGCCTGTAACAGTATTTACTATCAGCCACATTTTAGAAGCAAATTACATGATAATATATTTATACTGAGGAGAATTGTGAGCAACACAAACTATTCTAACTTTCCTAGTTTTAAAAATACTCAAATGTCACTGTGTCTTTCTGGTTTACCTTTCTGTTAGCCTATTTTCCATTTTTTTCTTTCTTACATAAGATTGGCATAAAATTCAGTGAAGGAAGAGATAAAGGACCACTTAGAAGAAGAGATAAAGGACCACTTAGAAAAGAAACAATCAAGAGCAACTTTTAAAAATAAAGAAGATATATATTTATAATGGGCTAAAGTTGATAATGAGGCAAAAGCTCTCAAAAATTCAAGTGGAATTTTAAAGTCAAACATTCTGACAAGAGACAGATTTTATTATTTTGGAATTTGAAATACTTTAATAAGAAGCTTTTGTCTTTTTGTTGCTTTTCTTTCTTTTTTGATCCTGTTTATTTTCTTGTCCAATGTGGGACTTATTGAGACTTTCAATACCTATTATTTGGCAGAAGGACAAGTACAGTGTTCTCTAATGAATGAATAAATGAGTGATATTTTAGGCATTTAGCCTGCTAATTTAGAGAGAGATGGGAGATGAGAGAATGGTAATTAACTTACAGTGAATACTGGGAAAAAAGTTAGAGGATGTAGTGGTAGGGGAAAAAGAGAAAAAAAAAAAATGAGATACAGGACAAGCAATATTAAAGAATGGGCGATGGCCAGGATAAAACAAAGCTAAAGATCCTGCTGTTTGTATTCAAAAGCCCACAAGAAAAAGAAGGTATTCTTAGTGTCCAGGTCTTCTATAAAATAGCCATTCCCATTTTGAGAAATATTATGCTATAATATAGTTATTGACCTATGCAAATTCCAGTAACATCCCCTGTGTGCAAGTGTGTACGTGTATGAAATGACAGTTTTACTTTGCATTTCTAAGTATAGAAAACAAACTTCATTATGTAGTAAGTATTTCAGAACTTTTAGTTTGCATCACTGAAAAAGCAATGTTGGTCACTTCAAGAAAACTTTAAAGTAGTAAAATGAAGTTTAAAAGCAAACGTATTGGGAACCCGGCTATGTTGATGTACTATAGTGTATAACAAACGTTTTAAAGAAAATGTAGAAGATAGCAAGAAAAATTGCAAAAAAAAAAATAGTACTGTATTACATGTTCAAAGGAGGCTGACCACTTTGTACATTTCTATGAAACTACCTGTGGTTCTATCATTATTTCAAAATAATTTTTTTAAAAAGAAAGCAAGTGGGGTAGATCCATGTTTTCTTCATGCACAACCTACCTTGAAGGTGAGAGACCTTCTCACTGACATTATATGCGAAATTGACTCTGTGATAGATATTGCACAAAAACAGTTCAAGCCATTGTGTCTGTCATGTAGAAAGAAGGTTCTAACTAGTGCAAAGAAATTATAGAAAAATTAGTTAGAAGAACTTCTGTTCATCCGCAGAGGAATAAAATTCAAAAAGAAGACTTCTTATATTCTTGATCAGTTTTGGAAAATTTATTAAAGGGTTTGGATCAAGTTGAGGATATGAGCTTACACTGGGAATTTCTCCCTGCACACAACTAAGTAATGATATTATAATTACAATAACAACATTCAAATAAATGATGATGGTTGCAATTATATTATAAATAATATAAAGTAAAAAAACACAGCCCCAATCACAAAAACTTTTTCATGGACTATCAATGCACAGAAGGAAGGTAGGGGGATGGAGTGGTAAGGCACTTGGGAGACAGATCCTTTCAGGGTAGCAAGGATCAAAAGAACTTCAAGAGTGACAGAGGCCAACAGCGAGACTGCCTACTTCAGCCAAGGAGGCTGAAAATAAGTTGGGAATGCTGCCTGGGGCTACAGATTAAATCAATGTGGTTGTGGTTGCAAGAGAAATTACAGGAGATGGAGCTTGGGTTGGTCACTCCTTGATTGAGTATTTAGAACTGGAATATCACTAATAGTACTGAGACAGAAGCTTTTAGCCAAAATACCTGAGTCTGGAAAGGAGTCCATGAGGAGTGTCCACAAAGCCTCAAAAGAGGAAAGATAAGCACAAAGATTGAGAAAATTTCACAAAAAATCTCTCCACAGAATTGCATCCTATGGACTAAATTTCCAGACCTCCTGAGGAACTGAAAAAGACACCAACAATTAACAGCAATTACGGTCCATTTTACTTCTAGAACAATCTCAAAGTGACTTTAAAATAAATTAAGCTCTGTGAATTATAAAATGAAGGAACAATAATCCTGATAAAAATCAAATATTAAAAATAGATATCTATCAATAAGAAATGCACAGGCTTCCATATACAACGCTGTGTCCAACAAATAGAGAACATGTATTGTTTTAACGTAAATATATTTGAATGCAAAACATTTGAAAACAGGCTAGCTCACACAGAATGTCTTTCCAATTATAAAGAGCAGTGTGAGATAAAGTTAAGAAAAGTGTGTTAAGATATTATTAAAAATCTTAATTTATGGATTAAAGAAAAAAATCCCCTCAAAATTACAGAATATTTAAAACTGAATGATAAGCCCAGATAACAAAATATGTGTACTATAACACAAGTAAAGCATAGAAAGCATTTCAATCTAAAATTTACTTATTTTAAGAAGAATGAGGAGAAGGAAGATGAGAATTAAGAAGAGAAGCAAGGAAAGGAAAATAAAAATGAGAAAATCTGCAACTAAGTAAGCATGAGTAAAGCAAAATGGAAAAACACAAAAATATAAAAGGATGAAATAATTTAGTAGAAAAGAAACTATCAAAAGCTCAAGAGATAAGATAGAAAAGATAAATTTCCAAAATCATGAGTAAATGTGCAAAACCCTGGGACTGATTAAGGAACAGAGAAAGAGGCAAGGGAAAAATGCTGGAGAATGCCGAGCTGGCAGGCCCACGGATGGCACCGTAGCACGTGATAGGAGAGACATCAAGAGATACGAAGAAGGGATGGGCTGTTAAACAGACTGTGTTCATACAACTATCTTTCCTTACGCAGAGTGAAGAAACAGGAACGTGTGCATGAGAGTGCTTGGTGGGGTCTAGGGAATGATAAGAGTGCTAAATTCTCACCTCTCATAAGAAATAAAAAGACTCTTAACTAAAATGACTAAGAGTAAAGAAATTTCTCAAGCAATGTTGTTAAAAAGTGAAAATATTTGCCTTCTAATGTAAAATTCAGGGATGGGAAGGAACGAAGGTGGGGGCCTATATTTCATTATAATCCTGTTTAGTTTTCCAAATGATATATGTGTTGAATATTGATACTAAATTAGTAATTACATTTTAAAAATTTAACTGACATCTCATTTTCTATAAAATTTAGAAAAAATTCATATATATAGCAATGTTTAAAACATTCATAGCACTGAGCACATGACATAAATCTCATTAAGCATACCTGATGAATCTGAACTTCTGTCAGCACATTTAAAATCTACTAAGTTCACCTAAAATTGTATATGTAAAATCAGAAACTGAAATCACTAAAACTTTTAAGCATAATGATTGCAGATTGGGTTATATACATTAAGTCATAATCCTGTGTTACTATTATTAATTCAGAGACAATAGCAGGGATTGGGAAACTATAGTCTATGAGTAATATCTGTCCTCTTCTTGTTTTCATATGGCCCAGAAGCCGAGAATGGCTTTCACATTTGTAGATGACTATATAAGTGCCTTTCTAATAGCTCACTCTTGGCCCCCAAGGCATAAAATATTTCCAATCTGACCCTTTAGAGAAAAATTTTGCCAACCTCTAGTCTATAAAGTAACAAAATGTGTGTGAATTTGGTCGATTTAGAGAAAAACTCATCAAATCTCTTGTTTAGCTAAAGTTCCAACTGCCTCGAGTAGTACAATTAATTACAAATAGTTGACACAGGTGTTCCAAGTAAGCACAATCTGGAATTTATCCCTGAATGCCGGAACTAAGGAACTCTGTTACTCAAAGTATGTTTAAATAAATAAATTAGTTCTAACTTTGGTATGTACTAGCAAATTTATTTTAGGCAGAAAGTATACAAACTCCTCCAGAAGCAAGATAAACATTCTGTTCTTTCACTCGATTCAAACTCTGTATACTTGGCAAGTTCAGACGATCAACTCAGCTAACATAGATGCCATAGATCTTGATGTCAGGGAGCTTATTGATTCTTTTTTGCTTGGCACACATCAATAGTCAGGATAATCATTTTAGACTTTATATTTAGGTGGCCGTGTAACTGGTAAATGGTTACTACCCAAAGAATTATCAGTATGAAAGTTCTGGCTTGGAGAATGTAATACGCATTATTTCTAAAGGAAAGGCCTCAATTCTATTGCAAAAATTTGTATCCAGGTAATCTGTATAAAATACAATTTGGTACATCCACAACCTAAACCAATACTGAGGAATATAATATAGAACTGCATTGTTCTATGTGGCTACTGCTAGCGACATGTAGCTATTTGAACTTAAATTTAAATTTAATAAAATTAAATAAAATTAAAAATTCTGTTCTTTAGTTGCAACAGCTATGTTTAAAGTATTCAATAGCCACAGATGTCTAGTGGCTACCCCTTTGTGCAGCACAGAATTACAACATTTCCATCACTGCACAAATTTATATTGGATAGAGCAGATACGGAAACTAAACTAAGATTCAAACTGAATCACTCAATCATGTCTAGAAGTGGTGCAAAAGAATGAATAGAACAAAAACTTGTTTGACCTGATGGATAAAATACATCTGACTTCAAGTGTGAGTGAGGTAGTGAGTAGAGTTTTAAATGTACTTAGTTTGAGTACTTACGGTACATATCCATATGGAGACGTCCAACAAAAAAGTAGAAATATAATCTGAAACTCAAATGTCTTTTTCAAATACAGAAATAAATATTTGGTGGTTATTAACTTCTAGGTTTTAGCTGATGCTATGAAAAAGGTTATTGGTAGACCTTTGAGGGGTTTTGTGTCAATCACTAATCCTAGTTGCTAACAATAGAAACCATTGTAGCTACTTTCGGTAGCTCAAAGAATGTCTGTGACTGCTAGAGATACAGACTTAGAGGCTATGCTGACGAAAGTCCCCTAACTATATCACAGGAATACACCAGCAAAGACCAGACACAACTGGCATCCTTACTGCTGGCCATGGACCATATGACATCCTGGTTGCGCTTATAGACTGTGTCTCTACCTTCATCCTCACCCGCTCTTGTTCCTCACTTCCCAAGTGAAGTCCTAGATGGGTGCATTTGATTTAGCAAAGCCTGATTTCCGTGCTTACACCCTATTAGCTACAAGCAAAGTCAAAAGAGTAAGTTTTCTGACTTCATTCTTAGGGGTATGCAACTTATTGTATAAAGTGTCCTAAAACATGAGATGGATTTTCAAACACAACTAGAAATCTTGACTGAGATTCATAATATGGATATCTACATGCATATGCTTGGTAAAGGAAGAATAGACAGGTAAGAAACCAAAAAACATTTGGAATGAATGATACTGTGAAAGCTACAGAACATCTACATACATAAACACGTTGACGTGTTGGAATACAGCACTCTTAATCCTGTTGTTTTCATTTTTATTCCTCATACACTTCTAATTATGTTATTTTTATTTATCTATCTTATTTTCTGTTTCTGATGTGCTGATTTAAATCACAGTTTTGGTTTAATTCTTCATCACTCAACTGCAGGTTAGTTGACAATCTATTGAATCAATCAATGAACAGTTATTTACTGCCCACCACGTGCATGGTTCTGGGAATATACATAGTGAGCAAGGTAGTCATGAACCTTGACCTCATGAAGCTTAGATCTCTAAAAGTAAAAATTAAACTCCACACCTAAAATTGTACTGTGAATTAATGACAAATGCATCTAAGAAGGTCAGCACATAGATGACTGGCTTATTTATTTACTGACTTATTAAATTATTTATCCCAATGTAACAATTCTTTTCCTATGCCTGTGATATTATCTTGCTAATCTCTCCTGAACTGGGCTCTGTCCAGCACCTAGAGTTCTGTTTCTAAAGCACAGATTTTCCCAATTCCTGTGACTTAACATAGCTGGCTGTCCATATCCACAGGTTTTGCATCTGCACCAACCCCAGAGGGAAAATATTTGAAGAAAAAAAAAAAAACAATAAAAAATAACAGTACAATAGCAACAGAAAATAAAAAGAATATAGTATAAGAACTATTTATATAACACTTGCATTGTATCAGGTGTTATAAGTTATCTAGACTTGATTTAGAGTATATGGGAGGATGTATGCAGATGGTATGCAAATACTACACTATTTTATATCAGAAACTTCAGCATCAGCAGATCTTGGTATCTGTAGGGGATCCTGGAACCAATCCCCCACGGATTCCAAGGGACAACTGCATTCCTAACAAACTACTTGCCTAACAGTTTGTTTATGGTGTTTCTGGGATGTTCAGTGAACTATACCTGCTTGCCTCTGATGCATTTGCCCTTTATCCCTTAGTGCTGCCATCCCCAGACCACCGGTTGGGCCATGGACTGGTACCAGGCCGTAGCCTGTTAGGAACCGGCTGCACAGCAGGAGGTGAGTGGAAGGTGAGCAAGCAAATGAAGCTTCATCTGTATGTACAGCTGCTCCCCATTGCTGGCATCATGCCATAAGCTCTGCCTCCTATCAGATCAGCCCTGGCATTAGATTTGCCCTACTGTAAATGGCGCATGCAAGGGATCTAGGCTGTGGCTGCTTATGAGAATCTAATGCCTGATGATCTGAGGTGGAGCTGAGGCAGTGATGCTAGTGCTGGGGAGCGGCTACAAATACAGATTATCATTAGCACAGAAGTTTGACTGCACAATAAATGTAATGTGCTTGAATCATCCTGAAACTATCCCCATTGTCTTCTATGAAACCAGTTCCTGGTGCCAAAAATGTTGGGGACTGCTGCCTTAGTGGACTTTTTTGAAAGACTAATATGTTTTCCTTGGCCTAACAATACATTTTTCTGATTCCTTTCATCTTTTGATGGCCCAATTATCCCCAGTTTTCTTTTCTGGGTCCATACCAGAGTTTCCCAAATTTTAGTGTGCACAGGATTCACCTAAGGAGTTAGTTCAATTGCACTTTTTCATCACCACCATCAACTGCTAGATTCTGATTCTTGGACCACATGTTCACTAAAAAACAAAAGCTTATCCTGGAAGATCCAAGGGTTAGATGATCTATGGTTTACAGAGGAATAGCAGAAAGTAAGTTCTGTTTAATGCCTACCATGTATAAGATACATTTTAGCTGATATGTTATATGTTTTGATTCATTAAATGCTCAGAATAACTCTGAGAATTAGAATACTGTTATTACAATTATGTGTATATGGAGATATGGGCTGACCATTTCCCTAAAATTTTATGTTGAAGCTCTAACCCCAAATACTTCAAAAAGTAAATGGTACCTGGTGATAGAGCACTTAAAGGAATGATTAAGTAAAAATGAGGCTATTAGGATGGGTTCTAATCCAACATAACTGGTCCTTATAAAAAGAGGACATTTGGACACACAGAGACACCATGGTTCACATTAATAGAGAAAAGACCACGTGAGGACACAGTGAGAAGGTGGCAATCTGCAAGCCAAAGGGAGAAGCTTCAGAAGAAACCAAACCTGCTGACACATTGGTCTTGAACTTCTAACCTCCAGAACTGTGAGAAAATAAATTTCTGTTGTTTAATCCACCCATTCTGCTGTATTTTTGTTACGGCAGTCCAAGCAAACTAATACATATGATAAATGAAGCGTAGAGAGGATGTAGGTTGCCCAAGCTCAGCCAACTCAGGTAGAAGTGGGGGCATGACTCAAAAATAGATCAGTTTTATCTAAATAAGTGTTCTTTTTCATTGAACAATGTTGGCTCACATAAACAACAGCAGTAATATCTCCAGGTTATTATGAGTATCATTTTGTTAACAGTAAAGGTTTTCTTTTTATATATATTCTGAAAGGAGAACATGACATTTCCTTTACAGAATTTTACATGTTGAGGTTGAATAAGGGGAGAGGAATTGGCAAAATGGCCTGCTTTCAGGGCTCATTCCTGTGTTGCTGGTCTATAGTTTGATGTTTCCTTCTAATGTCTGTTGAACACACAGACTTCTCTCTCTCTTTTAATTTTCCAGTTGATGGGATTACTTGTCAGTGAATATAGGGAGGAACTGATTTTTAACTGTTATTATATCTATCTTTATTTCATTAGAATGTAGAAAGCAGAGCTGGGTATCTTCTCTGTGATCTGTGCTGTAACTTTCAGCTGCCAGTTTGCAATCACTGTATCAATCAGTTCACAGTTTAAGTTGGGAACTGATTACCAGTAGGTGATTTTTTATTACTGCTCATCTAACCTTTACTAGGTAAGAAAAACTCAACTCTGATTTCACTTCTTTTTAATGTTTCTTGGGCTTATAGAAAAGTCCTTGAGCCTTGTCTATTTTTGTGGGTGTCAGCATTTTCAGAAATGTGATTCACAGAAAGTAGAATCACTTTCAAGGAGTGTGACATTCTGAGCCCACAACCTCATAATGCTGAGGTGAAGAAAAAGAGTAAGGAAAGATCTCTTGTATCTATAATGAATTTCAAAAGGCAAATTATAAATAACTCAGAATTTTCACCCAGTTATTACATAAGCTTACATTTTGCTGTTCAAGTTCATAATCAAAATAATGAAGGTGAAACCTTCTATTAGAAAATGATACATTCTTTCGATAGAGACACTGAACTGCAACCAGCTACAAAAACAGAATGTCCTAATGAAGCTAAAGTTGTGAGATTAATTGCTCCCTTATATTCATTTTTAATGAAGAGTAACAATTGACTTGACAGGCTAATTATTATAACGTCCTGGGTCCACAGTACGTAATAAGAGTTATAATGTACCAGTCAATCAAAATCGTTCACTTTTGTTATTGTGCTTGAAATCCTCAACTTTCTTTGTTTGTCATGTTAACTGGATGACATATGGAAATTACTAAAGGTGTTATCCTCAAGAGAGAATAGAAGTGTAAAATATTCTGCACACATTCCTATTACAATTATGTTGTAAAATGACTTTGAGTATATTGAACATGCATTTTTTCTAATTTTATAATTATTATAGTACCATGAGGCAAAATGAGATGGAAATTTTGATGAGATACAGTAAATCTTAGTGCAGCCTTAATTTTAGATAGTACAAGTTCTTATAGAATCAAGGGAGAATAGATAAAATGTAAAATATAAACCTATAATGAAGACATTATGATATCTAGAAGTCATTGCTGATGTTGGTAGATGGCTTTAATATAAATTTTAAGTAGCTCTATGCTTTCACTTCAAAAAGTAGAGAAGGTATATTTTCTGGGGAATTTCTCTTTTAAGAGCTTATATTTATAATTTATTACCTGAATATGCGCAATTCTTCTTTCCATTGCAATTCCACCTTTCTGACGTACTTGCCCAATCATGTTTGTACAGCACCTCACCTTTATACTGAGAACTCCTGCCATCAAAACACACAGAGAAAGTTATAAGGAAAAGAAGGAATGTGAAGCAATCAGTCCAAGAGTTCAGTGTCCAGGAAGACGGGAATTGAAAATCCTGTTTAGCTATACAATGTGAATGAGAATGCCAGAAAGATTTTCAAGATGTCAACAAAGTATTAGCATAATAAAACAGTGCCAAAGCATTTATAAGAGATGTCTGCGCATCATAGCTGATGGGAAAAAGGAGATATTTATGTATTTTTTAATCTAAAATGCCATCAATTTTGAGTTACCACTACCAATTTTTTACCGACTCAACACTTTCTAATCACTTTGAAATTTTATTTTATAATTATTAAAAGAACTTTTATTTATATGTTTACAAAGATACGTATCATATTCTACTCTTGAACATATACGATAATAAAAAATGTAAGAAAAATTAATTGGTTAAATGATTCCTAAAATTTCTTCCCAGTTGAAGTTTCCCAAAACATTGTTTGAAGGACTGACTCCACTTGGTGATCATGGTTCTAGTGTAAGCCTCTTGACATTGTGACAAGGTCAAATATGTGAAAGTTTACATCTTTCTTCAGTTCTCCTGGTTGTTTTGACCTCTTTGCCTATATGGACTTTACCAGTTGGAAAAATTATAGCACCCTCAAAGAATAAACCAAGGAGCAATAGAGAAATTTTGCTTCCATGTAGTTTCCTTGTCTCTGATTTTGAAAATGTTCCCTCTCATGTGTGGAGCAAGAAAAAAAATTATTAAAATATGCCAACTTGCTTTCAAATCTTGCAATTGCTGAGGGAAATTTAACTATCTTGGACCCTCTTATTTATCCACAATGAATAAATTACACAGGCAAATTTCTCTTCTTCCTTCATTTATCTTTCTTTCTAGGAGATGGATGATATTGAGAATCACTCCTTTCTTCTCTTCTGGGTATTCTTTTCTGCTTTTTAATTTGTATGAACCTCTGTACCATTATGTATTTCCAGAACAAATCTGGCTCTCCTACTTTGATGAGAAATAGGTCAATTCTCAATATTCAGTTACATAATCACTTATTGACCATCTACATTGTGTGAGGCACTAAATAAGACTAGAGGGTAAAAATATGGTCATAAAACCCTCCAGTCTAATGAGGGAGGCAAATGTACAAAGAGGTAATACTAATAAAATCTGACATGGATGTCCTACTGCAAGAACAAAAGCAAGGGAAAAATGAATTCTGATTAGAGAAGAGAGAAAGGAGATTTACCTTAAATGATGCATAGCCGTCTTCCAGGAAGACATAGAAAAGCAGAACTTGATAAGAAGAAGGAAAAACAAAAGACAATACGTAGGGTCTAAAATGATTGGTTGCATGCTGTGTTTAATGAGTAAGAAGGGAAAAGAAAATGACTAGACATGAAGCTCAATTTATTTAGATTTTTAATCTAAATGCAAAAAACTTCTCAAACTCATCTAAATTAAGATATCTTATAAATTTATGTCATAAAGAAGTCATTTATTTTTATAATTTGGAGATGCAATCCATACATAGGACAAAGTTGTTTTTGTTAATAAGCAGTGTAAAATATTTGTGACTAACTTATTCCTAAATTAAATTTATTGAAAGTAACTAGTAAACTGGGAAAACTAAGGAGAGAATCATGACAAAATCTAAGAAAGGATTGGCTGAGGACTTACATTGAAGAAAATTATGTACATCTTCAATCTGTTTTTATTAGAATATTCTAGTCTAAAATATTTTATATCCGTGTCTTTATTATAAAGTTTCACTTTCATAGGACAAAGTGCCTAATTGATTAACTTTGGTCATGGGCATACTATTTGACCTGGTGGAAAAAAGAGCAGCTGACACGGGATTGGGCAGGGTGGTTTTCCAATTGATATTATCATCAAAAGAGATTGGAAGTGAAGGTACGCTTGGAAAAAAGAAGTCATTCATTCATTGCATTCCTTGGCCTCTCATCATAAACACAAAATCATTTTGTTTCATACCAACGATTTAACACACTTACCATCCCTTACTGTCACGTGTATCACACTACCGTATACACTGTCATGCTATCAGATGTCATATGTGAACCTTCTCCCTGCCTCCCCAAAAGGAAGTCAAAGTTACTGCAGCAGCTTCAGGTACTCTGACTGATATGCGTTCTTCTTCTTGTCCTATTTTTCTTCTTCTTCTCCTAGTTTTTCCATATACCTTATAATCATTGCTACATGTATTAATAATATTCCCTTTATTAATATCATATATAAAGAAGAGAAAAGATGTAATTTTTAGTGCAATCTAATAAGCAAACTCTGTAATACTTGCTTCTACAATCACACAAGTCTATAACTTTATTTATGGTGCTCCTTCTCTTGTTTTCCCCTTCCTTGTCCTAATAACGTTGATATTTGAAACATTTTGCCTAAAACTTAATTTTAAAAAATCTGATTTCCTAATGATCCTGCCTAAATAACACTTTAAAATTTACAATTGCTATGTTAGTTTAAACAGCGCCCCCAAAAGCTCCCTCACTCCTCTCTATTCCCTTTATCTAGCAGAAAACCTATTTGCCAATGATTTGAATTATTTTTTTATCTATGGATCTGGTAGCATATAATGGCTAAGTTGGCTACAAGTCATTATATACTTCCAGTGCAGTGTAACCATTTTCGCATGCTCTAGTGAAAGCTGACCCTAAAGTGGCAAAGGTAAGATTTATTTTTGAGAAGAACAGAGAATACACTTTATGGAGTCACTATTCCCACATCATTTTCCTGGCTCTTGGACATATGTAACCTGGCTTTAAATGAAAGATCACCATATAGAAAAATGGTTTAGAAAACGTAGCATATCCTCCAGAACGGTACCCTAAACCAAAAGATGTTGATAGCAGTGTCTTATGTCACATAGTCATTTATAAAACTTTTATGAGAGCCTAGTAGCATGTAAAGAGCTGTTTTCTCTGAGGTTAACTACCAAAGGGGTGGCTTTTCTCCCCCACCTTAGGATCCTACTTTCCAGTTGTAAGAACGATGTTTCCCAAAGGCTCCCTCCAATCTGCAATAACACTTTGGGATTTGTTGTGTCCACTGTGTCTTCAAAGTAGTTGAAAAAACCATTAGCAATATAGCCTACTATATTGCTTTTTCATGCTCTGAGACTCATATAATTTTCACTGTTTTTTTTTTTTTATTCCACCTGGTAAATGGGTCATAGCAGGACATCTTCATGTTTTCAAAATCCTAAGTAGCTTTTGAAATATTATTCATCCTTATTAGTTGTAGCAGAACAAAAATGAACAGCATTTCGATGACTACAGAGGTGATGTCCTGATAAGCCTCCAGAATATTCAAACCCCAGAAACTTTCCTGAAATGAAACATAAATAAAATCTTCTATTTTGCTGGGTTATCTTTATCTCCCATTCTTTGATACTCTTATTTAAACATCTATACAGAACAGAAATAAACTCTTACTCTCTAGGCATTAGCATCATAATATCCTCATTGTTATAAGATAGTCACTGTGAAAATAAATAAGACAATGCCATGAATTAAACTGTGTTACTGAGCAAGAATACAAGAGTGTGTTAGGCTGAGTAACAGCTCCCAAATATGCCCACATTCTAATCCCCAGGATTTGTGAATACATTTTTTTACATAGAGAAATGTCTTTGCAGAAGTACATAAATTAAGGATCTTGACATGAGGAGATTATCCCAGATTATCCACGTGGGCCCACTGCTATCACAAGGGTTCTTACAAGAGGGATGCAGGAATGTCAGAGCCAGGCAAGAAGATGTGATGAGAGAAGCAGAGGTCAGAATGATTTGTGGCCACTAGTTACGGAATTCAGACAACCTCTAGAATGTAGAAAAAGCAATGAAATGGATTCTTCCCAGAAGGAATGCAGCCCTGCTTATCCGTATAGACTTCTGACACCTAGGACTTTAAAATAATATATATTTTAAGCCATTAAATTTGTGGTAATTTATTGCAGCAATAGTAGAAAAGTATTAATAACACAAAGAGTGAAAAGATACTGTTGGTTTTACTGGAAAAAATTAACAGCTTCAGTAGCTGATACCAATAGTCAGGAGCTGCAATACTTTATCCCAGTGAGGCAGCAACACCAGGGATAGTGAATATATTAATTGCTGAAGTCACTCTTTGTTAAACTTCAAGAATCTCATAGTTCTGTAAGACTCATCAGAAATTTAGCAGTCAAATTAAAGATTCGAATAGGAATGGTTTGGAAATTTCCACCCCTGATACACCTTTTAGGTC
Source organism: Indri indri (assembly GCA_004363605.1). NCBI lineage: Eukaryota > Metazoa > Chordata > Mammalia > Primates > Indriidae > Indri > Indri indri. Next base: position 15,091 of record RJWJ010008662.1, read on the forward strand.
TTTTATGGTGGCCCTAATATCTGTGGATAACCCAAGAACGTGTCCCTGCTTTTTTGGGGAGAGGTGTCTCCGATAGCTTCCTCTTGACCATTCCTTTGATAATAACCCTGATGATATAGTCAATGGAGGATTCTTAAATTTCCTGAGAATATCTGTTCTTATTATTACTCCCAGGAATATGAGAAAAACAGAACAAAATAAAACATTAGATGATTTGGGGACGGAGTCAGGCATCCTCCAACAGTTGAATCCTGTAAACTCCATTCTCACCTGCAGGCTGCAGTGGTATTCTGGACCTGTATGTACCCAATGCTCTCCAAAAGATTCAGGTATTTCTCATCACCCAGTGTAAGGTAGTTCTGGATATTGATTTAGACTCTTTATGGAGGGCTAATGGAAGTTTCACAGCATATATTTTTGTTTGTAAAATATGTATAGTTTCCTCTTTATTTAAGAGCCCAAAACAATTGTATTTCATTTCTAGTAGCCTGTTGGCTCATTGTCAGATACATGTGAAGATTTTAACTTTCCATGTTCTCTGGTTATCTTTCAATCCATTACTCTCAATATGACAAATACGATAAGTGAACGGATGCACATAAAAGATCCCATCCAGCCTTCCAATATCTCAAAGTCTGTACTTCCTCTAGATAGGCACAGAGATTTTTGTCTTTCAATGTAAATTAGCAAATTGGATTCAGGTTTGTTTTATCTAAACTAGAACAGAAGCTGGCTACTATTAGCTTACTAAGTATGGAATGCCTGATTTCCTTAAGTACCAAATTTGCCAGTTGATACCTCTGACATTTCACTTTGACACTTCTTTTTTTTTTTTTTTTTTTAATTGTGAAGGTACATCCTCATTCTTTCAGATGCATGTTTTGGCTTGTGATCATCTTTCAAAATTTTTTAGAGCAATTTTCGTGAAACCACAGATAAGTAAAAAATTTGTGTTATTTTTGAATATGACTTTTGTCATGGAACCAATGTAGCGCAGACAGCTTGAAATATCAATGAAGTGTTTGGGAAGGATGTGGCTAATGAACACACAGTATGTCGATGGTTTGAGAAGTTCCATTCTGGTGATTTTAATCTTGAAAATGAACCATGTGGGTGGCCCGAGAACTAGGTGGATAATGATAAGCTGAAAGCCGTAATGGAAGCGAATCCATCTCAACCTACTCGTGAATTAGTAGCAAGGTTTGACATTACTATTCCAACAATTTGAAACAAATGGGCAAGGCAAAGAAGCTGGATAGGTGGGTTCTGCATGAATTAAATGAGCATCAGGAGAGAAACTCTCTCCAAGCCTGTATTTCTTTGCTGTCATGACATAAAGGTGAACCATTTCTACACCCTATTGTTATGTGTGATGAAAAATGGATTCTTTTTGATGATTGCAAGTATTTGACACAATGGTTGGATAAAGATGAAGTGCCCAAACACAGTCCAGAACCAAATATTCATCCCCAAAAAGCTAATGGTATTTGTTTGGTGGTCCAGCACTGGTATTATCCACTGCAGCTTCATGAAACCTGGTCAATTAGAGCAGATGTCTACTGCAACCAACTGGACAAAATGATGAGGATGCTTGTGATTAAGCAGCCGAGATTGGCCAGCAGAGACAGGCCAGTCCTCTTGCTCAAACTACAGAAGCTGGGCTTGGAAACTCTCTGTCATCCACCTTATTCACCAGACCTTGCACCAACTGACTACCACTTCTTACAGGCTTTGGACCACTTTTGCAAAGAAAAATATTCAGTTCTCAAGAAGCTGTAGAAAATGCCTTTCACGATTTCATCACCACCCACTCTCCAGGCTTCTTCACTGCTGGCATATACACACTACCATTAAGATGGCAAAACTGTGTGGATAGCTTAGGCACATGCTTTGATTAATTGTACTGCTTCTTGTTTGAGACATAAAACTGTACTTTTGATTAGAAATCGAACATTTCATATTTAATGACCTAATAGAACTATTAATAGTTGACTGACTGTAGGAACTCTACTGAGAGCAACCATTTTGATAAATCCAGTCTGATCCAAAATTATGTTCCCCAGGCCCCTACTTGCCTAAGTGTTCTCAAAATCCAATCTTAAAATAATTTCTAGGCTTTGACTACACAAATTAGCAAATTCTCATAAATCCTTCTGGGACAACTATTAGCTTCACTATTCAAATTCTATATTTCAGTCTCTGTGTATGTTCATAATTCTGGCTATTAGGCACTCAATACAAGGATTATTCAATTTCTCTTGCATGAGAAGATGGATTCTTTTTGTAAGAGGATGTTTTGAAAGAATTTGAGTAATCGGAGTTCTCCAACTGGTCTTATTCTCCCATATATTGCAGTCTAATTGTCCTAATTGTTGGGGCTATATTAGTTTTAGAGCTATGTTTAAACTTTACATAACAAAACTGAAAAGGTTGTAAATTCGACTGGCTTTTAATTTAGTAACCTACAAAATTAATTTCTGAGGTGGTTTCTTGATGTTCTTAGCCCTACAGCTGTAAGACAGAAGAGATTCTTTCAACACAGTCACAGAAAGATCCTGAGTTTTAGTCCATGGCTTGAGGCAAGAATTTTAAGGTTTGAGCTTGTCATTCTTTTGCTTTTAAAATACCTAATACTGTCATAAAGAACTCTGCTTTTCCTTGCTTGCAGAATTATTCGATCTCTCTAAGCTTTTCCATGACAGCAGTTAGACACCCAAAGCTTTGCTCTTGTTGGACACATGGTTCCATGTGACCACAGGGAAATACTTAATTAGCTATTTCACTGCTGATTACCTTGGGGCAGTTAATTTCCAGTTATGGAATATTAATAGGAATTCAAAGTCTTTTCTTGCATTTCAATGCCATAACCTTTATAAATACCCTGCATTTCACTGAGGGTCTGTTGTCTGCAATCCATTCTGAATTTTTATATGAGTTACTCTGGATATTTGCTCTGGGTAAATTTTTCTGGATAACTTAAACTTTTAAAATAAAAGATAAAATGAAACAAATAGGCTTCAGAAAGACAAGTACCAAGAAACCAGTTGAGATTTAGGTAGAAGAAACTAATTGGTAGTCTTTTTACCTTGTAGATGCTAAGATTTTATAGTTCCAACAGTTTTCTGTCTTTAGGTAACTTTCCTTAAAATTCAAATATCTCAATTTGCTTTGCCCAGTTTTTGGTATTGTCTGCTACTATGGCCAGGCATTGATGGCGAAGGATGACACCTTGATTTATAATCCCATCAAGAACACAACGAAAATCAATGTGCAATGGAGGGAGAGTAGAAAGGAAGGGACGTTCGTCAGGCAAAAAAAACAGATGGCCAATGGAGTCCTGGGTATGTGAGTAAATTTTTGGAATTTTAAATACAGTTATTAATATTTCATTATGAGATGCAAGCTCTATTGAAACAAGGGAAAATCATTATTTCTTTTAGGGATCTGAGCTTATACATAACACTCACATTATATAAAATCTAAAAGTTACCTCAGAAGGTCATCCAAGAGATAGCCTATGACTCATAGGTACCTTATTTATTTAAATTTTATAATATCACATAAATATCACATTTATGTACATATTATATGCAAGGATCTATTTATAACTTAAGTACAGTGCATGCAAAATGAGTAATTTAATTCACGTGTTCCAAATAAAGTGAACAAAATCTTCCTCTTTCTGGATAGTTACAAGCTAAAGTAAATATGAAGGCAGTGAAAGCAAAGAAGAAATAATTTAGAAACTGAAGATTGGAATACATATTTGGCTTCTCCACTTTTCATAAGAACTTGTATAAATCTTTAAAACAAATTTTTAGGCTTAAATTAAATACTCCCTCTCGAATATGGCAAAACCAAGACTACTTTCTTATCTATTGGTTAAAGGTTGATAACAGATCCTTAGCGAGAGTGGACTAGAGAATGGTATCAGAAACTACTCTATCCTTGCAATCCAGCAATCCCTTTGCTGGGCATCTACCCAAAAGAACAAAAGACATTCTATAAAAAAAGATATCTACACTAGGATGTTTATAGCAGCACCATTCACAAATTGCAAAGATGTGGAAACAACCCAAGTGCCCATCAATACATGAGTGGATTAATAAAATGTGGTATATGTATACCATGGTGTTCTACTCACCCCTCAAAACAATGGTGATCTAGCACCTCTTATATTATCCTGGATAGAGCTGGAACCCATTTTACTAAGTGACATATCACAAGAATAGGAAAACAAGCACCACATGTACTCACCATTAAATTGGTTTTAATTGATCAACACTTAGGTGCACATATAGTAATAACATTCATTGGATGTCGGGCAGGTGCAGGGGGGGAGGAGATGATGGGTATATACACACCAAATGGGTGTGGTGCACACCGTCTGGAGGATAGACATGCTTGAAGCTCTGACTCAGGTGGGGCAAAGGCAATATACGAAACTTAAACATTTGTACCCCCATAATATGCTGAAATAAAAAAAAATTAAAAAAAATTAAAAATTCTGATAGAAGACTGTATTAGACAGCTTTTGGGCTGCCACAACAAAATACTGCAGACTAAATGGCTTAAACAAAATAAATTTATTTTCCCACAGTTTTAGAGGCTAGAAGTCCAAGATCAAATTTCAAGTCCAAGATCTGGTTTCTGGTGAGGGTTCTCTGCCTGGCTTTTAAAGAGCAGCCTTCTCATTATGTGCTCACATGGCATTTCCAAGGTGCAAGGGGTGAAGGTGGGGAGCTCTTGGGTGTCTCTTCTTATGTGGGTACTATCAGACCAGAACTCCACCTGTATGACCTTAATTAAATTCAATAACTTCTTTAGAGGTCTCATCTCCAAATACAACTCCACTAGGGGTTAGAGTTTCAACATATGGATGTTGGAGGGACATAAACATTAGTCCATAACAAAGAACTTGTGTCATTTTATCCAGCTAAATGGAATATTTTGAAAGATAACAAATAATAAACTCGGCCATAAATGAATAAACAAATGGGGTCTATTAATTCAACCATTTATTTTTATTTGACAAATGTGTCTTGAATACATTCTTATAGTTGAGAAATTATGTTGAATTCTGGAACTACAAACATGATTAAAATCCAGTTGTCTTAAAGAAACATAGAGTCATTGAGTAGAGAGACATGTAAGCTTATTAAAATAATGATTCAAATAAATGCCATAATTGTTATGATAAAAGTATGCTTACTAAGTTAGGTGCAATGGCTTATGCCTATAATCTTGGCACTTTGAGAGGACAAGGTGGGAGGATCACTTCAGGCCAAGAGTTTGAGACCAGCCTGGACAACATAGTGAGATCACCAGCTCTAAAAAAAAAAATTTAAGAAATCGCTGGGTGGGTGGTGCATGCCTACAGTTCTAGTTACTCAGGAGGCTGAGGCAGGAGGATTGCTTGAGCCCAGGAGTCCTTGGCTGCAGTGGTCTATGATTGCACTACTAGACTATAGCCTGGGCAGTAGAGATAGACCTAGTCTCTAAAAAATAAAATAAAATAAATTAAAAAACAAATATACTTACTAAGTTAATAAAACAAGGAAAAGGACATCAAACAATTTAGTCAGAGTCAGGAAGACTTCATAGGAAAAATCCAAATACATGAAAACAAATTGAGTTAAAAAAAACCCCTATACTATAATATACTATGTATTGAGAGTAAATAGGATTTAAAAAATAGTTAGATGATCTTGTTGATATATGTTACTTACATATGATGGAAAAATAGAAATCTAGACTGACACCCAGGTTTACAATTTGGATAATTTGGGTGGATGACAATACTTTTACTCAAGATCAGAAGAACCTATTTCCTGTGGAATGGAGGAAAATAAAATACATTCTCTTTGATATATGAGTTTGAAATGCATCTAAGTGGAGATGTACAGTTGGCATTTGATATATTTGGACCTGAGTTTGGGAAATAGTTTTGAATGAAAAGTACATTTTTAGAGTTAAGCTTATGTGACTAATAAATAAAATGACAAGCACAAAGAACTACCTCCAGGGAAAAGATACTACATGAAAAAAGAAAGTGAAGAGCAGAATCACAAGGAACTGCAACATTAAGGAGTCAGTGAAGGAAAGTTGTGAAAGAGACTGAAAGGTAGCTTAGAATAACCAGATTTTATTTCACTGAGTAATGCTTTGGACAAATGCAGAAGTGGTGACCCACGGTAAAGTGATGCTTTCTAATCCATTTTCTGTGGTCCCAATTCTTTAGCCCAGCAAAAACTACCCCAGCATTGAACACTTTGTTATCCATCTTTCATTCTCCTACTCTCCTCTCTGTTTCTAATTTTCCCATAAACCCAGAGGTTAGCTGGGTTGAGTTTAAAGGAATACGGATATAGCATTGTGGAGAGAAAATGTTATTTCATTTTTAAACAGAACTCTTTGTTATATAACTTTTTGAATTAAAGTATAAGTCTCTGTAGTTTGTATTTTATTATATGTTTTATGACTTGCAAGTATAGTAATATAAAGTAGAGATTCTTTTAATTACATTATTAAGAATCTATTTCTCAATTTATCATGTATTACATATGTTGCTATTTGGCAGCCTACTAGCAATTTATAACTAGAATATATAAAATTCTTAATAGATATTCTGGGATCATTTTAGCAACATGGGTACATTTGAGAAAAAATAAATATTTCATATTTGGGAAAGACCTTGTGGCTTAGGATGGTTTGCTGATTCATGAAGGTACTTTCTTTCTGACTTGATTTGTCTTTTATAAAGATTGAAGCCACTGGCCCACTGACATATATCTTTTGTAGACAACCCTGCTTCTGGATTTTGGGTGCATGAAACTCTCCATCTTGTGTTCAGTCTTACTCTGAGGAAGACATTTGATGTGCCTCCTAAATGTATTATTAAATTCACTCTCAGAGGGATAGTTGAAGAAAATATAAAGTGCCATATTTTCTTTTAGCACCCAGGGGCTAGTACAATATATTCTCTTATTCTTCCATAAGATCTGTGAATTTATATCTTTTGAGGTGATAGAGTGCAAACACGAGGTGTTAACGTAAAGATCTGTAGCAGTCAAAGCCTGCAAGTGTCACAGATAGTCTGAGCACTGCCATTCTCTTTCCTGCTTCTAGCTTCAGGGCCCAGCCTCATTCCTTTGATCTTAGGAAAAATGCGATATTGACAAGGGGCAGACCAAACATCTCAGGTGCAGATTTCCAGAAGATGCAACCATTAGCTCTAGTTTAAGAGAACAAAACAGACTCCAACCTTGTTAGCACTTTTAAAACCTCAAGGAGTGGGTGTAAGGGAGGTCACAGAATTCCACTTGCTTGCTAAACTTCCACACTAGAAGCAAATTCTAGATGGAGCCAATTCCAGACTAAAACCAGTCCAAACTTTTCAGAGTCTTCTTCTGCCAGGGATTGGTGAATGCACTTCCTCGGTTTAAGTAACGTAACCCGTGTATAATTATTTATCTATGCAAACTCAGGGCCCAAAGTGGGTACTCAAACATTGAAGCATGCTTGATGAATAAAAAGTAAGGGAATGGATGAATGAAAGTTGACTCACCTTCCTTATTCTAAGTTCTATTGTTATGACTATAGGAAATTTCCTTTTAAAGTTTGTCTTTTATATTTTGTCCAGATAGTCTCATAGATATAGCAAAAGATGTATATCCTAAACTAACCCATTTTTCCTTTTTTAAGCATCTGTTTCTTATTCTTTGGTCCCTGTAAATGACAGCAACATCTAGCAATCATCCAAAACAGAAACATAGATTACTTTCCTTTTTTAATCATTCAGTAACCGAGTCCTTTTGATTCTTGCTTTTCAACATGTTTTGTATTCATACCCTTTACTTCATTCTATCTTTTCCTACTGTGGTTTAGGGATGGATGACATTTTACTTGGACAGTTGAAATAGTATCCCTAAAAGTTGGTTGTTTTCTAGTCCCCTGGCTCTCCAACACTTTTTCTGCAATGTCTAAAGAGAAGTAGATAAAATGTGAATCTGATCCCATCCCTCTCGCCCATACTTAACTGTCTTTAATTTATCATCACTGCTAATGTTACAAAATTCAAATTTGTTAGTATCACGAATAGCTACCGCTATTTAAGGAATTTTGTCAAGTTCTAACTTCCTTATGAATTCATTTCCTATTACCTCTGATTCACAAGTAGACCTGACACTGCTTTACCCAAGGAAAATGGTCCCGTGCATGAGAGGTACTCAATAAACGACAAATAAATAAATAAGATTGTACTGAACTGAAACCTATTTCCTTACAGCTTCTTTCCTTTTGACCCAGATATTACTCTTACCTTTAAAACTCCGATCTTTTAAAAACATCTGGTCAATGATAACTTTCCAGTAATTTAAAGGCATTCCTTCATAGTCTGTCAACCTTAGCCTAGAATCATCTCATCTCTATGTTGATGTTTGCTGATTTTTATTCTCTTATTGAATTATATCTTTCATGTCTTAAACATTTTAAATTATAAAAACCTTCAAACACATGCAAAAGAAAAGAGAATAATATATTCAGACCTACACATCTAGCTTGAACAATTAGCAAAGCATAGACTATATTACTTTATCAATACCATCTCCACCAACCCTAAACAACTTTAATTTTTATGAAGCAAATTCTAGATGTGCTGTCATTTCATCAGTAATATTTTGATATGTGTCCCTGAAAGGTAAATTTCTTATGTTAACATGCTTTCATGACCCTTCATCATTCTGATCACTCTCCCCTGAACGTATTTTATTCTCCTCGTGTCTCTCTCTGTGTATGTGATATCCAGAGCCACACTTCAATAACCAGAATAAGATTAATCAGCAGAGAGAATTATTACCTGACTGCACGTTCACACTTCTAAATAACTACACTTTTATTTGTAGAATAAAAGAGAAACTATTTGCTGCTTTGGTAGCTATCTTTCAATGTCGATTCATTTTAGTTTACCAGCCAGGATACTTCTGCATTTTCTCATGTTCTACATGTTCTCTCAGCCTCTACACGTACATTTTTATACATAAGTCTAGGAATACCAAGAAGTACAATTCATCTTTTATTAGTTTTGGAGAATTTTAAAGAGCATTGTACAAAAGTGTGAATGGCTTTGGTATCTTAAACAGCTCATGAGATACTCTAAATAGATAGCAAAATGGGACAAAACTGAGGAAAGAGAACAAAGGAAGTAAGGGTAGGTAGTAAAAAGGGAAGAATTAGTACTTTCAAAATTCTTAAACACCAAAAAAATATTAAAATTATCATTTGAAAATTATTATTTGACTTTAAAATTGATGCAATTTCAGTTGTATAGAGTATAATAGTCACAGGAATTCCAGGCCCATTCCAAACTCAGTCTGTTAAAAACTGAATTCTGTATACATGGGGCATCATGGCAACAATTCCACGATATAAAAACCTTTTTAAAAAACATTTCTATGTTTAATTTACAAATAATAATTATGTATATTTATGTGGTATAATGTGATGTTTTGAGATCTGTTTACAATGCAAAATGATTAAATTGGGCTAACTAACAAATTTATCACCTCACATACTTATTCCAACCTACTATGCAATTAAGCTGAAGCTCATAAACTTAAATAAGTTCCCATGGTCATTCATTCTGTTAGTTGGTAAAGCCGGTTTTCAGCCCAGATCATCTTTACTTTAAAACCCATGCTTTTTTGCCATCTAACTCATGGATAACTCTCCTGGTAAAGGTGGACATTTATGATGAACGACAAACATGGTATATAAGATACTCATTTTTAACTCTTCTTTCCTAATCGCTCCAGCTCTGGAGAAGTTACAAATGTAAATCCTGCCCCCTCAACCCCCGCAGGAAGTAAATCCTGCTCTCTCTCTCCAATATTGAATGTCAACTCTACAGTATTACCCATCTGACAATTTTCTGATTACATACTATGTTTTAACGTCATTAAAATGAATGACCTGCCATATAAGTGATTATTTGGTACTCAAATTTTCTGTCACAATGTCCAAATATTCACACCAGTCACATTTATTACTTTTATTCATATTCTCAGAAAATGAAGATGAGACAAGTGTTTTAATGTTTCTAACATATGAGAGCTATTCAATGTGGAGGAAAAAATGCTTTAAAAGTCACAGAAATTCCAAAATCATTATAAGTTAATATGATTACTGTGGCATCAAGGTATCTAATGCAATTATGGATTAGTAGCTACACTGTGTGGGAAAGGAACATAAAGGCTGCAGAGGCTGAGGAATATTTTAAAAATCTGTGAATAATAACCTGAATGGAGTGTGTGCACCTATTGACTAGGTTAATATAGCCATAAAACCAGCAGTAAGGAAGAAAAATTACTGAAAATATATTAACGTATCTGCTCAAGATTAGTTTCACTTAAGAGGAAAATAGGTGTTTTTACAAAAGGACATCTTATACAGGAAAATTAACAATAAGATAGGAGATAGGAATCAAAATAATGTGCACAGCATGTTGTATACTGAATCACACCAATAAACTTCTTGGAAAATTTACCTTTTTATTATTTAGACTATGATAATGTTACATTTGAATATATCAATAAAATATCTCAAAGATTCTTATTTAGGTCAAGTCTACACAGTTGATCAGTTTTCCCAGTTTTACATTATTGAAAAATGTTATGATATTTAGAAAATAATGTATTATCTCATGATAGCAGCCATAAAATCTAGTATACAGTCTATGGCTATTAGAAAGAAAAAATCAAAATATACTATGCAGATATTATATAGTAATTATTTGTATTTAAATCAAATAACCCAATGTATTTTTCTAATGTAAATATACTATCACAACAGAACTTAATCAGTAAAATAAATCTTTGCTTCTTCTTCAAACTAATTTAGAGTCATCTTATAGTGTCATTTGGGGTAACTTAATTTCTATGGGCCTGAAATTCATTGTCTCTAAAACAATGGGTTTTGATGGGATTTTTTTTTCCCAAAAACATATCGAGATCTAATTTATGCCTGACAGCCACACACTATGTTAGATGCTAATGAAAAACAACAAAACCAAAACAGAGCAAATATGTGTCATAATCTCTGCCTTAAACAGACTTTTTGGTTGTTTTAGTTAATTCACAGGTCAATAAAAAAGTTCTACAACAACATTACTAATATTACATGAAATAAAAAAGAAAACTTTCATCATTATAGATATTTCTCAAAAATTACTACCTAAGAACAGAAAACAATGTCATCCTACATTAATTTTGGGGACTTGTCAATATGTATACCAACAAAAAGCTAAAAATATATTCATTGTGATAAACAAAATGTAGATAAGATTGTAACATACATTTCGAGAAGCTATGTAATATCTAAAATTCTTTCCTTTTCTAATATTATAGAATTGTATAATAGCAACTTGAAAGGAAAAATATTATATAACATAATCATATAGGCTTGAAATTGATGGAGGTGTATGAGACACTAACTTAAGGCAGTAAGATAGTTACTGAAAATATCACGGGATTTAATTAATTTATTTGTTAATAGAATAAGATTAAGATTGATGACAATTCATTCTCACTGTACCTCAAGTACTTTAATATTATATTTTGAAGTAGTAAAACTTCAAAAATTTCTCCAACTTGTCTCTCAGATTTTCTTATTCTATGTGTTTTTATCAGTAAGACAGTTTCTCTTGAATGCTCACACTTAAAATGAGCTCTTTATTGAAAGCTAAAATCTTCGTAACTGAATGATCTGAAACTATGTAGTAAGTCCTCATAAATCCTCATTCTCTTTTTTCAGCAGCTAAAATGAGATTTAGCATGATTTACTTAGCTGAACTGATTGACTTTGCTTCATCCTGTACAGTAACTCTTCAGGTAGCTAGATAAATTCAAAAAGAACTACTGAGGAGTTTCAATA
>RJWJ010008662.1:27118-52598 GCA_004363605.1 Indri indri
ATATTCAAAAAGTACTTTGCTAGAGATTTTATGAAGAGAAACAAGTAGAAAAGTATTAATTCAATATGACATTAAACAGTCTTTGAAATAAACCAATGTATAATCAACATAAACACAGATGTGGTAGAAATCATTGTGTGAATTAGCACAATCCTGTAGTAGTATTAGCAATTCACTACTTCTTGTTATTAGCACACAAAACATGTAACCATGTAAAAACATGGAAACTCTGAGCAATAGTGAGTTGCTTGATATCAAAGAGAGGATAAAAACGTGAAACAAATAATAGGGTAAGTCCATGCAGAACCAGGTTGCATCTAAACCATAGCTTGCAAATACGTGACACCTTTGCTACCACTTCACCCTTCCTTTCTTTATTGTGGACATTGTTGATCAATGACGGAACTTTGTCTCTCTGAGTCTAGAGGTGGTTTAGAAATTTCAAGGCTATACAGCACGTGGCTGCTACCAATCGGCTATAGGATATGCTATGAAACTGATTTTTCCTTCCGTGTTTAAAGACAACACATGACATGATGGAATACTTCTTCACAATAAAAATGAATGAAGTACTGATACATTCAATGATACGAATGAATCTCAAAATCATTATGCTAAGTGAAATAATTCAGGTGCAAAAGAGTATGTACTATACAATTCCATGGATATAAAATTCACAAAAGTATCTTGAGTGACATAGTGATAAAATGTAGATCAGTGGTTGCCTGAGACTACCATGGATAGAAGGAGAGGTGAATCACACAGGGGCATGAGGAAACTTTTGAGATGATAGAAATGTTTTGTATCTTGACTGTAGTGGTGATTTCATGTTGAGTCATGGATGGATACAGGTGATTGTAGGTAAATTTTACCACAGTAATGAAGAGACAGTAAAAAGCAAGCAAACAAACAACAGAAAAAAGGAAAAAAGAAAACACCTGAGATGGAACGTGAGTTAAGAAATATGACAAAGTACGGTATAACAAAAATTATTGGATAAGATGGAAAAAAAGAGTTCTGCTTCCCAGTGCTATGTATATGTTTATGTGTACCCTAAGCAGATAAAGTAGATACAGAAAAGAGTTTCCTATACCTGACTGCATATCAATGAACCTTTTCTCATATAAAAGCTTAAGCCTAGATTATTTCCCAACTTAAATAAGTATTAAAAGGGATTTTCCTGTCAGGCTAGATTGCAATTAATTCTGAAGTTGGGGCTGGGTGCAGCGGCTCACAACTGTAATCCTAGCACTTTGGGAGGCTGAGGCAGGAGGATCGCTTGAGGCCAGGAGTTCAAGACTAGCCTGGGCAATAGTGAAAACTGATCTCTACATTTTTTTTTTTTCAATTTTTAATTAGCCAGGTATGGTGGCACGCACCCGTAGACCCAGTTACTTGGGAAGCTGAGACAGGAAGGATAGCTTCAGCCCAACAATTTGAGGTCACAGTGAGCTATGATGGTGCCACTGCATTCTAGCCAGGGCAATAGAACAAGACCATGTCTCAAAAAATAATAATAATAATAATCTGAAATTGGTGGGTAGGTGAGTAGGTGAATTTTATGGGAAACTGCGAGACTAAATTTTGGCAAGAACTGACAAGAAAAATGATATTAAAAAAGTAGGGCCAAGGAAAATGTCACAGTCTGTTTGGACAAAACAGTCTTGAGAATTACATGATTTATAATATCAAAATTTCATTCATTGTACCTTTATACAGAATGATGAGTATGCCTGAAAAATGCCTCAGTCCTTAGCCATTTGATAAACTCCTGTTCAATCACCAAACTTTAGCTCAACTGTCAGCTCCTGTATTAAGCCTTATCCAATCTTTCACTTGATGTCAGGTTGGAACTCTTTTCTGTCACTGAGTTGTATTACCTCTCTTTTCTTTTATTTGAAAACATGCATTAGATTGTAAGTACATTGAAACAATGGATTTTGTCATTTTTCTTTTTCTTTTTCATGTATAATATGGAAGCTGTGGAATAAATGTGTGTGTGTGTGTGTGTGTGTGTGTAAATGCATGAACAATGAAGTCCACTAATTAGGTGACATCTCTACAAGATGATTATGACTTATCAGGTATTTATTTTATCTGTTAGAAAATTGATTAAAATTTGTAACTTTTTGGAACAGATTGGTGTTTAACAAATGTAACCTAGAAAATACATGCTCTACTTTCCAGGAACTTACCCAGTACAAGACCATAGTTCTCTAACCAACATCTAACTCAAGAATATCTGTATGCACATATATAGAGAAAGTCCATATTGGCAAACTATAGCCTGTGGGCTAAATCTGCCCTGCCACTTGTTTTGGTAAATAAAATTTTATTGGAACATGGCTATGATCATACACTTACACATTGATAAGTGCTGCTTTCAGGCTATAACAGCAGAGTTGAGTAATTGCACGAGCAACCAAATGGCCTGCAAATCCAAACATGTTTATTATCTCGTCCTTTACAGATAAAAAATGTTGACTTCTCTTCAATATAAATGTGTCATAGGGGTATAAATCCGTTTGGATATATGTGGAACAGGGACATTTTAAGAAGATATGTTCATGTTCCAGGTATTTTTTTGCAGCATAAAAAATTATTCCAAAATAATACAAATGTATAATAAAAATATGTAAGCTGTAACTTGGCATAGGTAACATACAATAGGAGCATAAATTTTATAATGATAACCTTTATAAAAGTTATGGCTTGATTTATGTAAACCAATTTGAGCTACCTTTGACTATTTTGTCAAGACTTTTATAAATGTATATATAATATGCAAAAATGGCTCTTGGTACATTGTTATGTAAATGTCAGTAGACACTGAGATTCGTACTGGGGTGGGTCCACAGTATGTAGTAATTATAAAATAAGTGCATATCAAACAATCAATCAATCAACAAACACATGTTAATCAGCTCTGAAGAGAACACTATTGCTTAGTGCTAACAAGAATATAAAAATCATGAAAATGTCTTTTTCCTTGAGGAGCTTATATCCTACTTTTGTGGAAGGAACTGTAAAAAAAAACAAAGAAACATTCAGGTGCAGATGTCTTTATTCATCAAATGTTTTGTGCTCTTTTGGGTAGATGCCTAATAGTGCTATTGCTGGATGGAATGGTGTTTCTATTTTTAGCTCTCTGAGGTACCTCCAAATTCTTTTCCACAAAGGTTGCATTAATTTGCAGTCCCACCAGCAGTGTAGGAGTGTTTTTGTCTTGTTTATGGCAGCACAATTCACTATTGCAAGGATGTGGAAACAACCCAAGTGCCCGTCAATCCATGAGTGGATTATTAAAATTTGGTATGTGTTTACAGTGGAATATTACTCAATCATAAGAAATGACAGTGATCTAGAACCTCTTATACTTTCCTGGATTAAACTTAAGCCCATTATCTAAAGTGAGGCACAGCAAGAGTGGAAGAATGGGCTCCACTTGTACTCACCATCAAATTGGTACTAACTGATCAACAACACTAGGGTGATCACATGGCAGAAATACTCTCCAGGTATTAGGGGGAGGGGGGGTAAATCCACAACTAAAGGACACGGGGAGCACTGTAGGGAGGAAGGGCATGCCTTTAACCCGCGCTTGGGTGAGGCAAAGACATAAAGTGTAACCATAATGTTTGTACCCTCACAATACCCTGAAATAAAAAAAATTTTTAAAAAGTTACATACTTATAATGAAAAAAAAAAGCAAAGAAATATATGTGATGTATAAAGCAAGTGACGTATGCAATCACTTTTTTAGTGGATTTGTGTAGAGAAAAGATTCTTTTGGTCAAATATGTGGGGATGGATTATTTATTATAAATTCCTAGTGTCAGGTGCTGAAAATGTGCAGAAAATTTCTCATAGAACTACATAGACCGTGGTTCTTTACTTTCATCTGGAGAAGCCACTCATCAACTTGTGATCCACAGCAGGTGTTAAAATA
The DNA here is from genome assembly GCA_004363605.1 of Indri indri. Classification (NCBI taxonomy): domain Eukaryota; kingdom Metazoa; phylum Chordata; class Mammalia; order Primates; family Indriidae; genus Indri; species Indri indri. The sequence continues at coordinate 31,068 of RJWJ010008662.1, forward strand.
GACACCTTTTCTGTGACATAACCAAGGCTTATATGTTTTTTATCTGGAAGGTTTATGTGACATTTGCAAGCAGCACATTATCCATCACAGCCCTACCTATCACTTGGTGGTCGTTGCAGATGTATTGAAGGCAAAGTTGGTTTGCTTAGCTGAATTTTAGAATGTTTCATTTGCCTTGAGACACAGTTTGCATCAAGCCCAGTACAAATAACAGTATTACGATTCTTTAGTTTTAAAATGTCAGTTTCTTCACCATAATAATCTTGAAGTTTATAATAAGCAATTATGACAATCAGCCACCCATTTCGAAGCACTATCAATTATATGTAATACTCTGAGTTAAAGAATAACTATGGATTTCCTATTAATATTTACCTATATGTACGAATATTCATTTTGATGTTGATATCATGACCTTCATGTATGTATATATCTGGTAGTATGCTTTTCTATGGGCTACCCCTCTGATACTTTATGTTGTTTTCATTAGTTTTTACCTAGTTCTTCTCCTTCAATCCAAATAGCTGCTACATCCTACCTCAAGTATGCAGTAGCACTTTTTATTTTACTCTAAAACCTTTCTTTAAAATATTATTTAGGCTGGGTACTAGTGAGAAGATATGATGAACAGAGCCATGGCCAATCGGTTACCAACATAAGACATAAAAGACAAATATTTGTGGGGGAAAAAAATCTCAGATTTTTTTTAACTACAGCAAAGATGATTTAATCAACTGACTAAACTATTTGCCACAGAAACTTAACTTAAATAAAAAATTGGTAAGCAGAAACATAATGAGGAGTTGTTCACCTTCATTATCCTAAAAGGTGAAGGGAAAATGGGCAAATATTTACTTCATTTTTTTATGCCAGCTATATTAGTATTGTCATAATGCAGTTTTAGGATAAAGGCATCAAGTCAATAAACTTTGACTGGGACCAAGTAAAGTGCCATCAGGGGTTTTGAGAAGGAACAGTATATTTTTGTACTTTTATGGATATGAGACTTATGAGTTTTATGATTTTGCTAATATTTCAGATATTATATTCTTTAATTCTAGAATTTTGATTTTTTAACTTTTTACTAAGATCTCCTACATTTTCACTTATTGCAAGCATATACCCACTGATGATACTGAACATAGTTATAGCAGCTTCTTTAAAATTCTTGGCAGCCTCTTCTAACATTTAGGTTATCCAGGAGTTGGTCTCTATTGATTGTGTTTTCTCTTAAGAATGGGCCATGCTTCCTGAATTTTTTCTTTTTTCTTTTTTTTTTTTTTTGTATGTTGAGTGGCTTTGTATGGTATCTTGGAAACTGTGAACAATATGTTGTAGAAAATCTGGATTCTGTTATGGTTTTCCTAAAAATGGTCTTCCTTGACTTTTTAAGCAGGCTAAAATCAACCTATAAAGCTTGTCACCCCTGTGATGGTTGGCAGCTCAAATGTCAATTTGGTTCTTTTATCTGGTGTATTTGATGTCAGCTTCATTCATGCATGGTCTAGGGCTATGCCAGAAATTTGAGTACTGATTAGACATAGAACTTGGTGCTCTCCTTCTCTGGTTTTCACATTTTTGAGATTTCCCCTTTATTTTTCTATAACCGTAAACCCTGTTCCCTGATTATTCAAGCCATCATAACTATGGACTGTACATTAGAGCTTTAACTGCCCTAAACGTTGCAGAGTTAGGCCTTCTCTCAGGCTAAAAGCCAAAAGATATGAGAAATTTACCTTGTGCTATTTTCTTCTTCCAACAGTTAACTCCCTTCTAGTCTCTTTCTGTGTGGGTTTTTCTCTCTAGTGCCTTCAGACAGGCCCTCAGTCCCCAAATTTACAGTTACCTTTAGGAAGGTTTTTTTCATAGCAGCTACTCAGCCAAACCTGAAGCAAAATTCTCAGATAATATGTGAAATGCAGATGGAGGTTTGTTATCTGCAATTAATATCCATAATTGAATTAAAAGCTTATTTTTAATCGTATTGAATATATTATTCTCATATGCCAATCCTCCCACACTCTGTTGATAGACTTTAAGAGATTATTTTTAAACAAAATACTCTTTACAAACTAATTTCTAGAACATTAATTAAAAGATAATGTTCATAGCTATAATTTAAATGATTTATGATCTCCTTCATTTGTAATCTACTGAGTATAAAAGATTTAAAATACTTTAAAGTAGTCTTTTAATTTAATAGGAATGGGATTTGAATTCCTTTGTGGCACCTTTTGATATAGCCCCTCCTTATAAGGAATTATATTTTAAAATGAGCATTTGAATACATTAGTGATTAGAGACACATGTACTATAAGAAAGCAAAGAGGAAAATAACCACAACATTTTAAAAGTTAATTATTTATTGATTCACATATGTTACATAAGTTATACATGAGTCTATTGCCATATGTCACAAAATAAATTCTGATTAATTTACTTTATATTAGTTTATTTCTATGTTTTCTCATGGTGAGAGAAATACCTGATGTAAGGAAAAACATATTTCAGTGTTAATCACTAATGATCAGAATAGAAGCTTTTAATTCTGAACTTAAATTCTAAGGAACATAGCTACTTTGCTTCTCTTCCAGATTAATAAAGTCTTTGCATAAACCAAAAATATTCTGGTGAATCAATATGACAAATAAATTGAATTCATGCCTAAACTAATAAATTGCATACATTTACCAACAGTGCATGTACTGTTTCATTTCTCTTGATACATAATCACTATAAATATAGACTATTTGCAATACAAAGCATAAGTTATCTAGAAAACCATTACTTATTCACACTGATATCATTTATTTGAAAGATGTTCTGTGCAGTTTGAACAGACCAATTTGTTCTTATATACAGAAAAGCTAGTCATAAATCTGATCTGTTTTTGCTTTCACATTGAATCTTATATTTCTTGTACTCCCTAATTTAAATCAAGTTTCATTCACAAAAATCATTTTGTGGCATATATCATTATCTTATTTACTGTTCTGGTGACATAAAATAAAACATTATCATGTTCTTGAATAAGCAAACATCACACAGAACCAATATAAAGACAATCACCAATGATATTCATTATTTATTTATCTTTGTGATCTCTTTAAAGTTAAATGTATATTCATATGTTAAATTTACACAAAAATGTTGCAAATAGTTCATCTATGTGGGTTTAATTAATGTATTTTGAAGTCAAGTAGGAGAAAGCCATGGTTAGTTTACTTGCAGTAAGCAAATTTTATTCCTAATATATTTTGTTCCTACAATTTTCCAAGAATTTGTCTTTACATTAACATACAGTTGTCGAACCACAGACACTTTTGCAGTAACATACAATTTTATGTTGTAAATATTTATAAGTCAAAGAGATGTTGAAAACTAGGAGAGAACTAAACATAGCTATTAACTTTTCATTGCATGATAGATAGTTCGTAGGAATAATTGTATCTAAAATAACTACATAAAAGACTCACAAATTTAAATAATAACATGAATTTTTTAGTACGTTTATTAACAAGCTAGAAGTATTATGCCAGTCCAGAAGTCAGAGACATGCCTCTTATCATTTATAAGGTATATGGTGCAGCTAAGCACATACATTTCCACCTTACACTTTAATCAGCTTCATCCTCTTGGATTTAACAAGAATCTCAGGATTGCATTTTCAAACAAAGATATAACTAAACCTCATTTATTTATTTATATGATTTGGGGAAATAGGTTTTTTAATATGTAAAAGGAGAGACAATGTTAAAATACTTCTTATTCTCATAATTACTCTTTAAATAAGAATTCTGAACATAGCAGTTTAATAATTAAACGCTATGGCAGCCATATTCTCATTTTTCTCCAGCTAAAAAGGTCCATGTTTATTTATTATATTTGTCCAAACTCAAGACTCAAGTTTCTGTCACTGGGAATGGGTACCTGTCCCAGATTTGATTAATAAAACATAACAGAAAGTCTTATAATCAGGCATTTCTTGGCTTCAAACAAGGAAATCTTATCAGACATCTTATGGTAAGACTTTCATCTTTAGAAAAGTGGACCTTTAGTTGAGGACTAAAAATCAGAATTTGTGAAGGCCAAAGTGGCTAGAATTTGTGGGGCAGAATAGCAGGGAGGAGGGAGCCATATGGACAGAAAGCTTCAGAATCAACAAAGAGGAATCTCAAATATTTTGCTGAAAATTGATCTGCATGTGTGTAGGAGAAAATCCCTGAGGCTAAAATTCAGTAGGCTAAATAATTCCTGGATTCATTAAGGGCTGGGAGCAGTTTGTGTTGCCACCAGCCAGAGTGGAAAAACCAGACGGGTCTTCTGTTAGACTCCTCAAAAGAGATTCACTTAGTAGTAGGACTAGTTATCTCTAGAATAAGGGCTGCTCTATACTCATGCTAAGAAAGCTTGAAAACAAGAATAAAGCAGATCCAAAGGAACACAGGTAACTTAATAGCATAGGATCCTCAGTAATGGAGACTCCTTTTCATAATTCCCTTCCTCCAATCAAATAAATTTCAACAGTTCCCGATGCCTATTTTCAGAAACAGAAGTTATTTGAAATCTGCTTCCTTCAGTCTTTGTGGAAACCTAATATCATTGAATGTATCAAGCTAAGTGACCCAAAATTAAAGGGATAGAAATGGGTGTCTTTGATACAAAAGAGAAAAGACAGAATAAGAAAGGACACTGGAATGTGGGTTAATCAGGTAGCAGGCCACATACCTAGTATCACAGCAATGTGTGGGGTCTTGAGCCCTGGAGGTTGTGTCTTCCTCTCACCTGTAATTCCAATGATCTGAGAATGGCACTAAGCAGTGGCTTTAGGGAGTTCAAGAGCCATGTGGGCTCAGTCAAGAAGATAGGAGTGGATAATATGAAGGGATAACTATAGAATACCTTTTCCCATTTTTTTGAAGACTGTGTAGACTCAGCATTTTTGTGAGGCACTATGAAGAAAGAACCTTATCACACCCACTACCACCACTTCTGTAAGGACTAAAATTAAATGTCCAAGTAGGGGTGTTTTAAGATGGCTATCTGGAAGCATCTGGTACTTGTCTCTTCCATGAAGAGGAGTCAACATAGTGAGTAGATAATCATGCTTCAAATAGATCATCCAAGAGAGCACTGGAATTCAACAGAGAAGAGATGGAAATTACCAAAAGCAAAGAAAGAGAGGGAAGGAAGGTAGCCTGTTCAGCAGAGATCCACTGGGAATCTAGAGAGTGTGAGTGAGAGGCTCCCCAGTGGTCCACTTTTCTACCACAGATTCCAACACTTCTATCCATGGGAGAGCACCTCAACCATCCTGGGCCCTGAGATTAATATAGAGAGCTTCCTGGAAACCATGCTAAGGCATTGCTCCAGATAAAAAGATCTTACACTGGGTGCCGCAACCCCATGAGTCCTAAGTAACTTCAGCGTGGTGTCATTTTAAAAGCCAAGTCCCCACTAGTCTGCATTCTGGGCCTCAATAGCCTCTGCATCTCTACATTCTCTTCCCATAGCCACCACTGCCAGGGCCTAGGCAGGAGCCATGGGAAGCAACCCTGCCCACCTCAAGCAGAGGAGTGGCTGTGCATTTTCATGTACCTTGAGGAAAAAATTCATTACCTGCAAGTTCCATTACTGAGGGCTGCTATAGGGCTGAAGCATGGGCAAAGCACAGGCCCCCCACCTACCTGCCTGTGGCTGCTCCCACTGAAAGCAGCCCTGCCCTCCCCAGTAGCAGGGCCACAGTGACGCTGATGCTGCCCCAACCTGACCATTCTGCTGGGGGCCTGGGATAATCCCACTCGTGCTTACAACAGCCAGTACCTGAATGCACCACCAGGGGGCCTGAGGGTAGGTCTACTGACCCAGCTCCAACCCTCCCTCTCAGGACCTGCACACACCTTCCAGGAGTGTGAGGATCATCCATTACAGTCCACCACCACTGGCACCTGAGCACTTCTCCCAGAGTCTGAGATCAGGCTCACTTAACCTGCTGCAACCACCGTAGCTGGCACTCACTTGCATGTGCTATCTGTGGGACTGGGGACTGCTCCCCTACCCCTAGCCCATTTCAGCCACCACCAACGGTGCAGAGCACTTGGATTCCAGAAGTGCCCTACTCAACCAACACCATAGATACAACTTGAGGAGAAAGTCCTACTCTATAGAATATAACACCGATTTTCTCCAAATTATTCCAAAAAATTGAGGATGAGGAATTCTCCTTTAGTGAGTCTATAAGGCTAGAATTACCCCTATATCAAAGCCAGACGAGGATGCCAAAAAAAAAAAAAAAAAAAAAAAAAAAAAAAAAAAAAAAAAAAAAAAAAAAAAAAAAAAAAAAAAAAAAAAAAAAAAAAAGAAAAGAAAAAAGAAAGAAAAGAAAACTACCAATATCCCTGATGAACATAGATACAAAAATTCTCAGCAAAATACTAGCAGACTGAACCAACTGCTTCCCCAAAAAATAATACACTATGATTAAGTGGCATTTAATCCAGGAATGCAAAGATTCAACATATGCAAATCAATAAATGTAATACATCCCATCAAAAGACTGAAGGGCAAAAACCATATAATCATCTCAATAGATGCAGAAAAGCATTTGATAAAATTCAACACCTCTCCCCTTCATGATAAAAACTTTCAACAATCTAGGCATAGAAAAACCATACCTCAACATAATAAAGTCCATATATGACAAACCTACAACTAACATCATACGGAATAGGGGAACAGGGAAAAGATGAAAGCTGTTCCCCTAAGATCTAGAAAAAAGACAAGAATGCACACTTTCAATACTCCAACATGGTATTGGAAGTCCTAGCCAGAACGATCAGGCAAGAGAAAGAAATGAAAGGCATTCAAATTAGAAGTCAAATTGTTTCTTTTTGCTGATGTTACAATTATATGTATAGAAAAACCTAAAGACTACCAAAAAATCTTAGATCTGATAAATAAATTTGGTAAAGTTGCAGAATAAAAAGTCAATATACAAAAATCACTGGTATTTCTATACACCAATAATGAACTAGCTGAGAAAGAAATCAAGAAGGCAATCCCATTTACAATAGCTACAAAAAAATAAAATAACTATAACTAAATTTAACCAAGGAGGTGAAAGCTCTCTACAAGGAAAACTACAAAACACCTGTGAAAGAAATTAAACAGAACATGAACAAATTGAACAGCACCCCATACTCATGGATCAAAAGAATTAATATTGTAAAAATGACCATTCTGCCCAAAGCAATCTAAAGATTTCATGAAAATCCCTAAGAAAATTTCAACATCATTTTTCACAGAAATAGAAAAATCAATCCTAAAAATTGTATGGAATCAAAAAAGAGCCCAAATTGACAAAGCTATCATGAACAAAAAGAAAAAAAACGGGATACATCACACTACCTGACTTAAAAATATATTACAATTCTATAGTAACTGGAACAGCATGGTATTAGTAGAAAACACACATGGATCAATAGAATAGAATAGGGAACCCAGAAAAAAATATTCACATATTTACATCCAACTTATTTTTGACAAAAGCACTGAGAACACACTTGGGAAAGGACACTATTTTCAATAAATGGTGCTGGAAAAATTGAATATCCTTGTGCAGAAGAATGAAACTCTATCTCTCAACATATACAAAAATCATCTCAAGATAGATTAAAGACAAATGCGAGACCTGAAACTATACAACTACTAAAAGCAAAAAAGGAAGAACACTTCAGGGTATTGGTCTAGGCAAAGATTTTATGGCTAATACTTCAACAGCCTGCTCAGTTGGAGAAAATATGTGCAAACTATTCATTGAACAAGAGACTTATATCCAGAATATACATGGAACTCTAACAACTCAACAGTCAATAAAAATACAATCCCATATAGAAGTGGGCAAAAGGCATGGATAGACATTTCTCTAAAGAAGATATACAAATGGCCAACAGGTATGTGAAAAAATGCTCAACATCACTAATCATCAGGAAAATGCAAACTTAAACCACAAATGAGATACTGTCTTACCCATGTTAGAATGGCTATTTTAAAAGAATGACAACAACAAAAATAACGGATGCTGTCAAGGATGCAGAGAAAGGAAAAAGTTATGTGCTGTTGATGGAAAAGTAAATTTGTACAGCCACTATGGATGAAAGTATGGAGATTTCTCTAAAAACTAAATATAGAACTACCAAATAATATTTACACAAAGGAAAGAAAATCACTATATCAAAGGAATACCTGTACACCCCTGTTTATTGTAGCACTACTCACAATATCAAAAATATGGAACCAACCTAAGTGTCCATCAACTGACAAATGGGTAAGAAAAACGTGGTATATATACATGGTGGAATGCTATTTGACTGTAAGAAAAAAAATGAAACTGTGTCATTTATAGCAACATAGATTAAACTGGAAGTCTTTATGTTAAGTGAAATAAGCCAGACACAGAAAGACAAATTTTGCATATTCTCACACGCAAGAGCTAAAAAAGTGGATCTCATGGAGGTAGAATGAGAGATACCAAAGGCTAGGAAGAGTGAGTAGGTGGGAAGTGAGAATGAAGAGAGTTTGCTCAGTGGGTACAAACGTACAGGTAGACAGGCGGTATAAGTTCTAATGTTCAATGGCAGAGTAGGGTGACTATAGTTAACCACAACGATTTTGGATTTCCAAATAGCTAAAAGAGAGAACTTAAAATGCCCCACAACATAGAAATAAACATTTAAGGTGACAGAAACTCAAAAAAGCCTAACTTGATCATTGCACATTCTATGCATGTAACAAAATATCACATATACTCTATAAATATGTAAAATATTATGCATCAATAAAAATTCATATGAAAGTGCCACAGATCCAATATAACCAAAAAACATCTTGAAAAAGAACGAATATGGAGGATTCATATTTCATAATTTCAAAACTTACTACAAGCCTATAATAATCAAAGCAGTGTGAAATCAGCATAAGAACAGATGCGCAGCTCAAGGGAGTGGAATTGAGAGTCCAAGACTAAACTCTCATCAACTGATTTTTTATAAGGATGTCAAGACAATTCAATGAGGAAAGAATAAACTCTTCAACAAATGGTTATGGGACAACTGGATAGCCATAAGTAAAAGAATGAAACTGGAACCCTAGAATGAATAAAGAACTATTAGAATTCAATGATAAAGGGATAAACCAATTTAAAAATGAGCAGAGGATCTGCATAGACATTTCTCCAAAGAAGATACACCAATTGCCAAAACCCCCCCCCCAAAACCAAAAAGATGCTCAACATCATTAGTCACTAAGGATACAGAAAACAAAACCACAATGAAATACCACTTCACATGCATTAGAGTGACTATAATTTTAAAAAGAAAAAAGGGTTGGTGGAGAAATCGGAACCTCCACACTGTGCCATGGGAATGTAAAGTGGTGAAACCCCTGCAGAAAATAGTTTGACAGTTCTTCAAATGGTCAAACACTGAGTTACCATTTCATGAAGCAATTCCACTTCTAGTAATAGGTATATACCCAGGAGAAATGAAAACATAGGTTCACACGAAAACTTGTATACAATTGTTCATAGCAACATTGTACTTAATTAAAAGTGAAACAACCCAAATGTTCATCAACCAATAGGTGCATAAATAAAGTGTAGTCTATCCATTGCATACAGTACAATTCAGCCTTAAAAAGAAACGTTACTGATACATGCTATAGCATGGATAAACCTTGAAAACACGCTATATGAAGGAAACCAGATACAAAAGACCACATATTGTATGACTCCATTCATTTAAATGAAATGTCCAGTATAGGCAAAAATAAAAAGACAGAAAGTAAATTAGTGTTTGCAAGGGGCTGGGGGTGTGGGTGCAGAGTAAAATGAGGGGGAGAGGCTGAGGGATAGGGCTAGAGGTTTTTTAGGGGGTAATTGAGAATATTCTATAACTGCTTGTGGTGATGGTTGCACAATGCTGTGAATATATTGAAAGACATTGAATTGTACTTTAAATGGATTAATCAGATGTGAATTATATCTCAATAAAGCTGTGTCTTTAAAAATCTAGCTAATCTGTTAAGGAGGCTGGGGTTTACTTAATTCGAAAACAATAAAATAAAGAAAGGTAACCTTCCTCATAAATCTTTCTTTTCAAGAAAGATGTCACTGCCCTTCTTAATTTAGACAATTGTGGATTGCACACAATAAAATTAGCTAATTGTGACAGTTGTAAGTAGGGAAATTAGGGAAATTTGGAAACAGGATTGAGGGAAAGATAAACATAGATGTAGAGAAAATACCCAACAAAGCATAATTAAAAAGTGGTGTGAGTCTATTAAAATCACTGGACTGCAGAATAGCTTTGAAAGTTAAGTTAAGCCTAGGTTGTGGAAATTGATTAATGTAATCTATCTTGAGTGAGCTGTGGGGAGCTATTAAACCCTCTACATCTAGAGAGTGAATAGCATCATGGAAACATTTCAAAAGATTTACCTTCTTCTCTGAGAATACAGTGAAAATTATCATGAAGAGAAAGTAGAGATGAGGAGTTAGGAGATCCTCTACATCTGTGACTAGCAGAACCTGAGGTAGCATGGATATGTAAAATATGGTGCACAGATAAATATTTAGAAGATATTTGACAAAATAATTCACAGAACTTAGTGAATTTTGAACTTAAAAGATGAGAAGGGGTAGATAATAGATATAGTTAAGTGTTCTGAGTCCAGAATCCTAAGAAATTGTTAAGGATCACTAACAAAATGAAAACTGCCAGAAATTGAATCAATACGGCAATCAAAATTATAAAATTACTTTTAATCATATCAGTATTCCTTTATCAGAAATAAACTAAGCTACATAATACTTAGAAAAATATTTGAGTAACTGGTTCTGCAATATAGAGACTGACATTTTATGAAATTAGGAGCATAAATAGCCATCTAGAATTTTGTATACATATGTATGAAATATATATATTATATATATACGAAACTAAGCAAAGCAACTTTTTTACTTTTTTGCTACATTAGGGCCGAGAGGGGCCTAGTTATGTATATTTTGAAAAAAGAAACATATCCAATATGATTGTATTGCACAGCAGTGGTTGAAACACTATTTCCTAAATTATCTTACTGTTCCAAAAGATAAATAAGAGGCAAAATATCAGTTATAATGTTGCCACTTGCCTAGAATTTTCTTTGAATATATGTTCTTTGAAAATTAAAGATGAATATCAACTTCTGTGTAAGTCATTAGCAGATTACTTGTGAACTATCAAATTGATCCCTATGCTGAATAAAAGTGAAGCAATGTATTTTTTGCTATACAGTCTGGGTCAAACTACGAGTAACACACTTTATTGTTATTCAAACTATTTTTTTTAAATAGTGACCACCTGCAGGTAGATTCAGATTGAGACATGAGGACAGACCACGTGAAGCAGTTATATTTAATAGTTAATTGTACCCTATTTTTATAATAATTAAGAATACACTATAAATAATATCATAAATAATTCAATTTGGTTCAGCTCTTGATAATTGCTGAGATACAGTTAACTGTGAAAAAATTAACTTGGAGATTGGCATATGTGGATTATGAAAAGAAAAACAAAAGGACCTCTGATGTTACAAACCGCTGGTGAGAATTTCAATTTTCGCAGATCAAATGAAGTTGTTTTTAAATTAACTATGACAGAAGGGGGGACAAATGGCAGGAAATAAACATGATCTCTTCAAGAAATAAAGGGGAATAGGAAAAGGGAAGGCTCCAACTAGTGTTTTGGTAAAAATCAAAAAGTGAAGAAGTTCAACGTTACCAAAAGTAATTGAAATAAGTAAAAGGAAAACAGTGTTTTCACTTAAATGCCAATTGCTTATGCTTCTATCATAACACCATTTTAAAAAGGACAAATTAATAATAATCAGCTACAAAAAATTTCCAAGACGATAAGTTAATATTCCTTTATGCCATGATCTGTGGATTTTATTTATTTACTTTTATTTTGTGATTTACTTTATAAAAATCCATTTTGACTTTTGTCAGTAAGTGTTTTGCAAAACTTCTCATGTTAAAGCATGGATGATGCTTATGAACGTCTGAAATATCTTCAGGTTGGGATTTCCAGGATTCTTCTGTCGTATTCTTAGAGCAAATAAATTGATCCTTGGCTGGTCCGAAGGTAGCGAGTTATCTCACTTGATTGTTCAGTCAGTTACAGACTGAACTCCTTGTTCTACTAGTTTTCCCCCTTCTCACTACTGCACTTGACTAGTCTTAAAAAAAATTTTTTTTAATTAAAAAAATAAAATAAATAGATCCTCAATATTACAAAGGTCCAATGTCTTACAAGAAGTGCATAAAATCACTGGAGGGCACTCTGAGGTCAAACAAATGTAACAAAGGAAGATTTATCTCCCTCTTAATAATCCCACAATGTGTTATGGATTTGGGCTGTTAAAATGACTGTAAAGAAAGACTAATATCCTTTCAGATCAAAAAAAATTTGAGCTAATATTATTTTCACTATCATCATTTAGTAAGCCATTTCATTTTCTTTCAAATTGCAAGATGGAAGTGAAAATATGCAGCAATATAATTATGACAATATGATCACGAGAAGGTAGAAAAAGAAGAACAATGTGCACAGAATAAAGGCAATCCTTTTTCTCACTGGCAGGGTCACAATGCATAATTTTTAAAAATTATTAAGGAGTGAATCTATGTATATATAAGCAGTTCATCCTAAATCATTTAGATTCCAGGAACAGCAAAACAGATTTGACATTTTTAAATAATATATCGTGGTAGAGATGAAGGAGCTTTCAAGTATGCCCCGGTGTATGAGCTTCCTGCTAGAGAAGGAGTCAAAAGAAGTCTCAACAAGTGAATCAATATGAGTTCTCTGAGTTCCAGTTAGAAATACCATTCAAAATTGATGACAGGATTTCTGACTAAGATCTATTTTGGGCTAGCTTTTGTCATAACCCTCTCTGACCTCACACGTAATGGCTCCTTGACCTATGTTACAGACATCCGATATTAGAGATGAAATGTTAATTACTGAGCTACACACAGAGGCTCTTCACTCAATGGCAGTGGACCCAGAGGTAACCAGGAAAAATATAGGCATGCTTTTGAAAACCAACTCTGAAAAATCTAAACCCAGTGGGCATAATCCATTATGAAACTATGACTTATTTCATCTATTCCTATGCTTTGTATATTCCTGAAAATAATCAGAAAGATATTAATTATAGTAAAAGGACATTGATAATTGGGATCAGCTCATCAGGTTTGAAAAAGGGAAGAGCTGGCCCTAACATTTTTCTCCAACTCACTATTCATAACGGAGTGTGAAATTAATGTTTGTTATCTTGTCTTAATTGGAAAAAATCTTTCTGTCAAATGTTTTGGTCTTTTAAAGAAAATACAGGTAGTTTTTAAATGTCTTAGAAAAAGTAATGATATTGTTGCATATTCCACGATTTGTTTACAAATACGAGGAATCAAGGACATTCCTAGGATGTACATGATCACGTGGAAGGCAGAGGACGCTGCAAAGTAACTTACTTAAGTATCAAAGCAATTTATATTTTAAAGTGACTCCAATAATCAAATACACAAAATTAGGTCAACATGCTTTCATTCAGTAAAATTGCACTCATCTGGTTTTGGCCCTATTTCCTTTAAACACTTCTGCATTAATCTCCTCATGTGAGATTAGGGTTCTAATAGGAATGGGTAAGAAAATAATTATTAAATTTCAGATCATCTTCATAATAGTCCAACCACAAATGACGAACACAGTCCTTCTTAGCTTCAAGATTTTTATATTATTAGACTTTAATATCATGACAGTTACTTTACTTGTCTTTGCTGTATCTTCTGACATTCTTTTGAGTGTAGTATAACCAAAAGATCTTTCTTGGTTCTCCTCCTGACGTAGGCTTTGGCTCAGTTTCTTTCAAAAATTTCAGTGTCCTGACATTTGAGTGTTCCCTGGTACTTTATTCTCTTTTCTTATATACTATAATTACCACTACATATGCTCCCTGGTCAATTTTATCTCTTCCATTGTTTAACTTCCTTTATATTCTCTGGAATCCTAAATCTATAATTACAACATATTATTGGATATCCAAAATAATGTTTCTCCAGTATTATTTCTTGATTGATAATACCATCAAGTATACAGTTTTTCAATCCGTAAACATATACTTATTTGTTATTTCCTTTCACTTAATTTCTGCATCTAGTTAATAGGTAATTAATGAGGAAAAAATATCTACTCAATATTGTCAGGGGATTGTTTCATAATGTATTTCATTAGGCCTCTGATTCACTTGAAAATACTAAAATCTGTTTCACTGGAGGTGTTTGAAACAATATTAGTGTGGATACTAATCCACCATTTTTTATGAAAAGATAACTGAATATAAGACAACAAATATGGAAATGTGGTAATTTGCCACATATGAATGAAATGAAATTTAAGAATGTACTTGCAAATAGCATTGGGAAGAATCTTCTCTAAGTTACCTTTTAATGACATGTGTAATACCCATTGATTGTTAATACCGCAATTGCTGGGAGTTCTTGGTTACCAGAGAACAGTAGACTCAATTGTTTTATTTGCTTGCTGACTCTGTAGCTTAGATGCCTACTGACAGTGCTACAGTTTCAAGCATGTGCAGGAATTGTTAATAATTATGTCTAAATAGTAAAGAATATACCTTGTTCCGTCCCTTTTTTCTCAGACTGTTCTCTAGGGCCATCGGTGCAATTTATTGTTATGCTTCCCACCTTGTCTTTTACCTGGATATATTAAGATGTGTTTTTGCATAAGACACAAGAAGCCCTTTGCAAGACAGTTTGTGTACTCCTGGCTTCCACCACACCCAGGCTATTTTCTTAACTGTCTTGGTGAAAACCTACCTGTGATTGTTTATAGTTTACTGTAAGTTAGTTAGTATGCCATAAAGAAGGATGGTTATGAAAAAAATTATTCAAGAAGGATTAGAAAGAAGGATGGACATTAACCAAGTGTTCACAATTGCCTGTTTCTTTCCTTCTGCTTTGTCTTGACCAAACCTTACTCAGGATTTTCTGTTCACTACAGGACCTTGAACTCTGCTCATCTCCTTGAACATTAAAAAGCAGAATACGCCCCTTACCATCTTATCCTGAGAAGTAGGTAACCACAGCAAGATACTCTTCCTCTTGGGCCCTGCTGGACATTTCTCTTGCTTACTCAACTTGCCCATAAACATTCCTGCTGGAGCATTGCCTACCCCTCTCTACCTATAAAAGAAGATGGCTTTCATTTTATTCTGAGATACTTGCAGATTCATTGTATCAGAATATTCTCCCTATTTCAATAGTCTTACTTTTAAATAAGTTCTCTCCTCATCTAAGTTCAGATTTGTTCTTATTTAATGACATTAAATAAAAGAGTAGAAAGAAAAGCACAAAACATACTTAAAGTCTAAGCAATTTTACAAAACCGCATTTGGAACTTCTGCTACAAGTAATGGGAGCTTAGATAATTCAGAATAAGCCTCCTGAGGAAAATATTTACATAAACTTGAAGAAAAATTTTAAATCACTAAACACCCCAAATTTCCAATAGAATATTGAAAATCTTTTCAAGTTAAGAACAGAGAGATATCCCATTTTCATCTTTGGGAAGATGTAAAGCTGTCAATTTTCCCAAATTTCTAAAGATCCCAAAGGTTGTGTGTGTGTGTGTGTGTGTGTGTGTGTGTGTGTGTGTGTATTGTGATAAGCTGATTCTAAAATTTATATTGAAATGTGAATTCAAAAATTTCCCAAGACAACCTTAAAAATAAAAAAAGTATAATAATTTTTCTCCTATCAAATCTTAGCATAAAATTTCAGTTATTAACCCAAGAGTTGATAAATTGATCAATAGAACAGAAAATAGTTTCTAGAATAAACTCAAACATATATGACACTTAATTTTTCATAATCATTGGAACTGCATAAATGTGGGGGAAGAGGAAATGAATGATATGGGGTAATTGGTTTGTTCATATTAAAAACATCATGACAGTATCTTTAACCACATAAAATTATTTCCATTTGAATTACTATCCTACTGTGAAACAGAATAGTTTCTAGATAAAAAAATAGAATATCTTCATGAGTGAAGGGTAAGAAGATTTCTTTAAACAGATCACAAAATGTACCAACCATAAAGAAAAACAATAAATACAGCCATATTGAAATTAGAGCTTCCATTCAACTAAAGATATAATTGGTGTAGGTAAATTTAGCCTTCAGAACTGGCAAATATATTTGGAATACAAAACACTAACATATAGTTTACATTCAGAATACATACATAAGGTCTACAAATTAACAAAAATGTGGAAATCCTAGAAGAAATATAGACAAAAGACTTCAGCAATGTTTTCAGAGAGGAGGAAATGAGGACATCCAAATAATCATTAAATATGTGAAAAGTGGTTCAATTTCATTAATAGGAAAACATAAATTAAAACTATAATTTGATATCTCTATTAATTAACCAGAGTGGAAATTTTTAAAAAGAAAAAAAAAAGAACAGGAAAGAAAAAAAGCCAACAATTTTTGTTATGTGAAGAGACAGGATTCAGAGAGGGTGACTTGGTTAACCACTTTCAATATCAGTTTAACTTTATTTACAAAGTTTGAAGATAGTCATTGTACATGAAGAATTGTTCCAGTCTTTGCTCTGAGTTCCTGGCATAAAACTTCTAAAATCTTTGGAATTTTCCAAGTGATAAGAGTGTTGTATTGTTCATAATTTTCATGGAATACACTTGAGTTTATGCTAACCAGACAATTTAGGATGATGGCTGGTCATCAGAAAGATCAACCATGTGACTAGAGGGTTGGAACTTTGAGCTAGCCCAACCTCCAGGGAGGGGAGGAGGGCTGGAGATTGAGTTCAATAGCATGGCCAATGATTCAGTCAATCAAGCCTATATAAGAAAACCCCAAATAAAAACTCCAGACACAGTAGTTTGGTGGGCTTCCTGGTGGGCAAACAAGTTAGTGTGCTGGGAAGGTGATGCACCCTGATTTCATGAGGAGAGGGCATAGAAAGTCTGCATTTGGGAACTGACCATACATTGCCCTGTAATTTTCTTCATTTGACTGATCCTGATTTGCATCAGGATAAATAAATAAAACTGTAAATATAGAACTCTCCTGTGTTCTGTAAGTTGTTCTATTGAATTTTCAAAACTGAGTCAGATTATGGGAGCCTCCCTGGATTTGTAGCCAGTTGGTCAGAAATGTAGTAGGCTTGGGACCCCTGAATTTGTGGTGGGCATATGAAGTGATAGTACTCATAGTGGGGATCCTGCCCTTAGCTTGTGGTTTGCACAAACTCCAGATGGTTAGCATAAAAATTGCATTGCAGTATAATAGGCATACACTATGATACAGCAATTATACTCCTAGGCATATGCCCTAGAGAAATTTGTTCAGGTGTGCACTAGAAAACATGCACAAGATATGTGGTTAGCAGGATTATTCATAAGTCAAAACCTGCATAAACCATAAACACAAATGCATATTAGTAGTACAAGGGATAAAATACTTTATATTCATAAAAGGAATACCAGGCAATGAAAATTAATAAACTACAACTCATCCAAAAATACGGCTGAGTCTTAAAAACATAATTTTGGATGACAGTAGCTTATCACAAAGGAATGTGGAGTTGTAACTCCCTTTATGTATTATACAAATACAAGCAAACCTAAAATATATTGTTTATGAAACCTTACATAGCTAAGAAATAAGAAATATACATAAATACAAAGAAGCAGTTACCATAAAATTCAGAATAGTGATAATCTTTAGAGGAGAGAGAATGTTATACTGGGATGGGACAATTAAAGAAATTAGATGCTGATAAATGTTTCATTTGTTGTCCCAAGTGGTAGTTACATGAGTACTTGTTTTGTGGAATTATTTTCCTAAATATTTGTTTTATGCACATTTTTATATGTAGGTAATATTTCACTATACAAAAAATTCAGAATCATTTGTTTCATAATAATGAAAACTTGTGAAAAGTTTTGCCAGTTTCTTTTTGACTTACTTTGATCAATATTGGTAATAATTCCATCACATTTTTCATATAAAAGTTTGATGTGATAATGATTGAAGTCAGTTATTATCTAAGAGAAGATTTGCTTCCCAATATTGTTTTAATGATTTATTCAATGAGAACATCAGTAATTCATTAGCAAAGTTGAATTAGTCTTCAGCTAAGCTCCTTACAAAATGTAAATAAAACATTAGAGAGTAGAGGCGAAATAAATGAGATTTTATTTTATTTTATTTATTTTTATTTTTTGAGACAGAATCTCACTCCGTTGCCCTGGCTAGAATGCCGTAGCATCAGCCTAGCTCACAGTAACTTCCACCTCCTGGGCTCAAGCAATCCTCCTGCCTCAGTCTCTGGAGTAGCTGGGACTACAGGCATGTGCCACCATGCCTGGCTAATTTTTTCTATATATTTTTAGTTGTGCAGCTAATTTCTTTCTATTTTTAGTAGAGATGGTGTCTCGCTCTTGCTTAGGCTCGTTGTGAACTCGACCTTGAGCAATCCTCCAGCCTCGGCCTCCAGAATGCTACTATTACAGACCTGAGCCAATAAATGAGATTTTACAAATGTAAATTTTTCTTGTCATAAGACAGCAGGATCTTGTTTTCACTTAAGCTAGGATCTGGGAAATTAACTAATATTATAGAGATCAAAGTTGAAACTGCCACATAAGTGTGTAATGTAAAAATATATGACATTTGAAATCAGAGCAAAGCAATATTTTGCCAAATAAAATGCAGTAATTTTAAAAAATAATCTAAATATTATTTTTGAGTCAGTACTGAAAGGTAAATAAATAAATGAAGGGGAATTCTTCAAAATAACTTCTGATGTATCTTATCAATCATTCTATAACAGTTATTATAATTTTTTGATAAAATACTTAAAACATTTTAGACAATGGTAAGATGTGAGCTTCATTTGATTTCATTGTTTTCCCCAAACTTCCCCAACATTTATCTTTTCTCAAAATATGACAATAATATGAATATCATGGAAAAAACATTTATCATTATTTTCATTTATTTTATATTTCTATTATTCAAATTGTAAAATGAAGGCATTAAAATAACTTTTTTGTGTTGTGTTTTTTAAAATTTTGTTTTGTTTTGTTTCAAGACAGGGTCTGGCTCTATTATCCAGGCTGGAGTGCAGTGATGCCATGCCAGCTCACTGTAACCTAGAACACCTGGGCTCAAATTAACCTCCTGCCTCAGCCTCTCGAGTAGCTAGGACTACAGGCATGGGCCATTGCAACTGGCTAATTTTTTTTTATATTTTTGAAAAAAAGCAGCAGTTCATAGCCTAGAGCAGTATTTCTGAATCGTGGTTGCATGTGACAATTAATAGTAGATGGAAATTCTGATTCAGTAGATTTGGGGTATGGCCCAAGTATCTGTTTTTGAAAAGCTCTTTTAAAAAATTTAATATGCAGTACAGTCTGAGAATAAATAGATTCTACAGAAATTCCTATTTATTACCATCAGTCTCTCCTTTCAGAAATATTTGTAATTATTTCCAGTATGGTATAGGTCAGTTATTGTGATATATGTTTTCTCTGTATTTATTCTTAATATTTATGAACATTGTAACTTCTTATAGAATATAGAAACTGGGAAGCTGTAATTTTTCTTTTTGATTCAAGGATAATAATTAATATAAAGGATTTATCTCCTTTCCCATACTCTTTACTTACGTGGGACCAATGGAAAATTATGGCGGCCTTCCTTATTAATAGGAAGCCTTATTTAGGACTAAGTCCTAAGACAGTTCTACATTTTAATTAAAACAGAAACTATCATTTGAACACTTGTATCCCCAATTGATTTTTAGGTCTTGATCCTCTGAACAATTTACATCAACTACCCCTTCCATTATACACAAGCAAAGATACAATGCCAATGTTACAAATGTTACATTTTCTAACCTGGGTTTCAACACCATTGTATGAAAAGGTGTGGGAGTCTCACCAAAAGGCTTCAAGGAATGAGATATTTTGGGACATAACATGCCTAGCCTAGCATATTGGGCTGTCTGACAATACATACAGCTAACCTGTCCCTCCATCTGTTTTTTATGGTGTTGGGATAGCAGAGCTTTTTGTAATTAGGAATTGACAGCCTTAGAAGTAATGAAAATCACAGAATTCCAAGTTAGATAGGCCAACATTCAGTTTTACAAATATGCTTGCCTTCTTTGAGCCTCATTTTTCTCATTATTAATAAAAATAACTGTGCTTTTGGGGTGGAAAGTATTGATCATAGTAGGACTCTTTTGTATAAAAGGAAGGGAAAGCCATAAAAAGTAGCTAGAAAAAACAGATCATGTTAACTTAATAAATTCAGGAGAGACTGGAAAACAAGCAAGATTACAGGGAGAAAAAGACTGATTTTAAGAAGAGAATAGCTTTGGGGGGGCAATAAAAAACAAGAAGAGTCATGGAGTGGTTTTCATTTTCATTAACTGGAAGCCAAGAGCATGGCAGGAATCTGACCAGGTAGATTCTAAGAACATTCTCAAAATTTCCCTGCAAATTCCTAACTTCAGGTGCCTGGGTACATATGCCTTATGATAAGAACATTATATTAGAGAAAAACATTTTAATATAATAAAAATTTTTAGAGGAGAGGGTAGCAAATGTCTACTCAGCTTCATCCTGGGGAACCGTTTGGGGAGCATTTGGGGCTACAAAGAATATTCTCTATTTTATAATATCTGATATTCACTGAACATTTATTCTATGTCAGGTACAGCTATAAGTTATTTACATGTGAAGGCTCATTTAATTCTTATAATAACCCCATGAGATAAGTGTAATTATTAAATATAATCTCCTTTTTGCAGATGAGGAATCCAAGATAAAGAGAAATGAACTAAATTATACAAGGTCGCACAGCCTGTGTACAGGCAATTACTGTTTGACAAAAGTAATATTGTTACTTAAAAAATATAAAAGAGAATTTTTCTGCATTGTAAATTTTTCTATAATGTCCCAAGTCATTTTTCTTTTGGTTCCCTTAGAGAAAAATAAAATCACTAAAAATAATCTCTATGTGAAACTGGAGCTATCTTTTATAGAAAATATACATTTGATTATTGATTTTTAAAAATAATTATATTGTAAACATGAATTATTCCTGTATTGATAGAAAATAGTTTTCAATCCTCTTAATAAAGATGACGTTAATTAGCAGAAACATTTTATTCTTTAAAACCAGCAGTCAATGTCACTTTACCATATAAATAAATTCAATCTTTGCACTTGATTTTTCCTCGGGTAAAAACATTTTCAACTTTTTGACCCCAACTACTTAAAGGTATATGGCTTTTTTCCACTCTCCTTTCCTTTTTCTTCCTAACTTTACAGACTAGTGTAGGACAGGACTAGGAATCATAGTAA